>VNWY01001592.1:0-13486 GCA_009869845.1 Pseudachorutes palmiensis
CACAGCCACTGACCGTAAAACCACCCGGACATAAACAACTCAAGAACAAGGCTGTCCTGGTAGATCTGCGTTCTGGGAAGGAAGGAAAATACAATCTTACTGCCGTTTTTCCTGACAAACGTGTGGCTGAGGCAGACAGCGTCCGTATCAGTGTCATTGCGGATCTTCTTGGCACGACTATTTCAAATCTGGACAAACTACTACAAATGCCATGCGGCTGTGGAGAACAGAACATGATCACTTTCGTTCCTGACATTGTCATCCTGGATTATTTGTCGAATACGGACAAATTGACGCCAATCATCAAATCCAAGGCGATCAAATTCCTAGAATCTGGATATCAACGTGAATTGACTTATCGCCACTACGACGGCTCATTTTCAGCATTTGGCAATTCAGATCCACAAGGCTCTACATGGTTGACAGCTTTCGTTGTTCGGTCATTTGTATCAGCTAAGCGTTATATTACGATTGATGACAATATTATTCAACAATCTCTGCAATACTTGGCGCAACGACAACTGAGCAACGGGAGCTTCCAAGAGTTGGGTCGTGTGCTTCACTCTGATATGCAAGGTGGCTCTTCCTCTGGATATGCGCTTACAGCTTACACCCTGTTGGCCTTTATAGAAGCCGCTATGAATTCATCACACAACTTTGGCGCATCTTATGCTTCTCAAATACAGAAGGGATTGAGCTACATCTCAAAGGCTGCAGCAAATGGCAACCTAGACATGTACGCAACAGTTCTGATTGCATATACGCTAGAGCTTGGAAAACATTCTGAAAAAGACAAATATTTTAAAATGGTTACGAACGGAGCAACCAGTACTGGCGATTTGACGCATTGGGAATTGCAGGACAAGAGTTCAAAAAAAGTAGCCGTTGACACCACACACCATTGGGACATGTCACCAGTCCGCCCAGTCAATGTGGAAATGACATCGTACGCCTTACTGCTATACCTTAAGAAGAATGAAGTCGAGGCAAGTCTTCCAATTGGAAAGTGGCTGTTGAAACAAAGGAATGCAGAGGGCGGATTCTTATCAACGCAAGACACGGTTGTTGGACTTACAGCGCTTGCCGCGTTCAGTGCTTTGAGCAGTGGGAAAACCGATATTACAGTGAAAGTAGAATACGGAGAAGGCCAGAAAGAAATCAAAGTTAATCAAGAAAATGCAATGGTTCTTCAAGAATTGTACCTACCAATGACAGCACGAACGGTTAATCTTGAAGCAACTGGGAAGGGGACTGCATTGGCCCAACTCACTTGGTCTTACTACGTCGAAGAAGAAAACAAACAACCGGCTTTCACAATCACCGTTGAGGTTAAATTAAGTTTTTAATGCGTTGGTGATCTAATGGTAAACCGTTTGTTTCCTTTATGTAGGCTGAAAGTAAGAACACGAAATTGAAATTGAAAATTTGTGCAAAGTATACAGTCGGAGGAGCATCAAACATGGCTGTCTTGGAAGTGAACGTCCCCTCTGGCTACACTTTTGACCAAGATGACTTGCCACTTCTGAAAACTGACCCGGTGGTGAAGCGCCTGGATCTGGAGGATGGCGATTCAAAGTTGATTGTATATTTTGACCATTTGGAGGCTGCAAAAACTTGCGTTTCTGTAAAGGCGCAACGCGTCTTTTCTGTTGGAAAACAAGCGCCTGCGTACGTCCTTGTCTACGACTACTACGACATCACCAAAAAAGCTAGAGCATTCTATAATGCTCCCCAAGTCCAGCAGCTCTGTTCTGCTTGTACTAATCAGGAATTTTGCTTAGCCAATTGCGTGGAGGGCTGAACCTGGTTGAACGGTTACATAATTTTGGCTCTCATTCTAATTTACGTCAATTATAAGTGCTCTACACCTAATAAACAGTAAATCTGGGCGTATTTGTGTGCCGCTGTTGATGCGATTTTCTCTTATAACTTCTTACTCCTGCAAAGTGTACGTGTACGATTTAACAAGTTGTCTTTTTTTTCTAAAGACGAAAGCAATATTCTTCCAATTATAAATTATGCAGTGTTCAGCACAAGTATTCCTTTAGATTCCTTAAACGCACTATTATATACTTTATACTATCAGGATAACAGCGCAGATACCTTAAATTATTCTAGATTTTCTTTAATTATCTTACAAATACAACTGGAGTAACTGGTCATAATTCCGAGAGAAAAAAATTTCCGTGAATGTGTGAGAAGGAAGGAAAAACGTTTTATAGGATACCTACAATGTTACAAGTGGGATTGAAAAAACGAGCTGATATTTTCCCGTCAAAGGATTGCAGTTTAAGCAATACTTCTTCATTTAAAACAAATGTAGTGTACGCATACCAGGGAGGGGTCCTCGAAAAAAATGTGCTAAAGTGTACTATAGGGGGGAGGGGGTCGAAAAATTGTCAAAAAACTGTTAATACTTTATGGTCGCTTTATGGACAGCTGCTAAAGGGATTGAAACTGGAAACAGGATGCTCAGATACATGCTCTACCATACAGTATAGTTTACGCCCAAAGCAACAAAGTGATTGTATTGTCGACGCACTGATCCAATACTTGAGGCATTGTTGAAACTTTATATGAAAAGAAGGGACCCACCCAAATATCAAGGCCACGGCAGGATCGAAAGAACTTTACCTTCTTCAAGTCTCTACCTTTGGTATTCCCTTCGCTTAGGCATGATGTCCAACGAAATTTTAACTCTGATGTTTCAATTTGAACTTCAGCCGCCTGTGGTTGAATGAAAATAATCCATACTGTAAATATTGCAACAGCTCCCGGGTAAATGGCATATGAAATGAACGCAGGTATGGATTCGAAATTGTGCATCCCTACGAATTCTATTGCTGAAAAGGCGGTGAGAATTAGTACAGTGGCGCAGGCGAAATGCTGACAAAGTATTGTAATGTCAACTACTTCATTGATTCGTTTGAACACAAGGTTCCAACATCTGTAGGAGTTGACTAGGGCATCATGATTTCGCAACAAAGTATTGGTTTGCCGTTTGCGTTCCTCAATAGCTGGATCTTGTGGTCTATAAAATTAAATTGTATTTTGTATAACGGAAGTTATTCAACTCAATGTTCGATGGTGAAGTTCCATTTCTAAAAGTAACTTACCGCATTTCTTTTATCCAGAACTTTGCAGATTGTAAAATCAAAATGTAAACCATAGCATAAAGTATGGCATTCATGATCAGCGCTGCGACTTCCCACATCTCCAACACAAGAAAGAAAATGAATGCCGCGTATCTCGTCAGCTTGTATTCCGGTGGTATGTAGTTTCTTAGCGATGAAAGGTATACCGGCTTATTCGTGTTGGCAAGATAAAGAATTATTAATGCTGGAAATTCGCAGAATGCCAATGTCATGAAAAACGCCATCAACGGCAAAGCCCTATCTCGGACCGCTCGTATTTGATATTTCTCTAAAATTACAAGATTTTATATTTAATATGTAATGAATTTTATTATGTTATTCGAATTAGGACACCTGTCAACTCGCGTTCATATCGAACAAAGATCGTATAAGTTTTAGCAACTTCCTTGCTACGAAACATATTGGTGATGGTGACAAGGCTCCCCAGCGAGTAGATACTGACGATAAATACTTGAAACATAATGTCTTGAAATTCCATTTCAAAAATGAATATCGATTGAAGAACTCGGAATGTCCCAAAGAAGAAGCAGACAACGGTCAACAGACCTACAAATCTAAACCCAAGGCCAGCAACTTTGAAAAATTTAAAGTTAGTCGTTGCGTATTCAGCAGTGAGAAAATATTCTTTAGGGTGCCATTCGAAAGTTGTGGTTCGCAGAATAAATGTAATTTTGATTAAAGTATTGATTATTTGCAGAGAACGTTTGCCCAACATGTTACCGATTACGTTTTAGCGATCAAACGATATAGTTATGATCCGTGTCGAGCAGTTGCTGCAATTACTTGCTTGGTTGCTTATAGTATTTACTGAGCAAAGGAAACATATTGTACTCAAGACAGTATAAGATACTCAATAACACAATCCTCCCGTGTTGAGATGAAAATTGCAAACGCTCGTGTCCGTATGAAAGTTTGTCCGTTCCAGCAATTGCTTTTTCTGAAAATATAAGCTAATGCTTTCATTAATTTTGATTAAAACTTTTTTAATTAAAGCGTGACTAAGTTAACCTTGAGATTCAGATTGTAACTTAGTTAGAAAATGAAGGGTTGAATTGAAGAGCATCTGCTTCGTGCGAATAACGCCTGCCAAACCACACGTTTATAATAAACTATTAAAAGTTCATCACAGCCAAGTTTATGTCCACTTTGTGATTTCATTTTTAAATTCTCTACGCAACGGTATAAAATCTTGGACGACTAATGAACTTTAATAATAAATTTCGTTAAGCAAAGAAGCCTTACCGCTCACAGGACTTTTAATCATCAGATTAATTTTTATTCCCGGTTGGAGCGAGCATTAATTAAAAACTCACTTCACGGTAAGGGGTCTACGATTTACGTCACAGGCTTTTTGGCGAGTTTTTGCAGCATTCCAGAATACTTAAATGGTTTCTTATATATACTTAAAGTGGAAGAAAAACTTCTTCAGGACTTCCTTGTTTCTTTAGGATTTAAATAAAATTTTAATTTGACGATTGAAGATAAACGGGCCACAACATTCCTCTTCCAACGGATGAGCATCTCACTCCAACGGAACAACGTAGCTTCAGTCCTTGGCACCGTCCCTTCTGGGAAGGAACTCTTGGAGCTTTACTACCTGTAACTGTTAGTTTTAAGATGTGAAAGTTTTAGCTAAGAAATTATTCAAATAAATAAAACAGCTGTAAAGAGTAAAAATAAAAAATTTGACGTGATTCTTTTTTTAAAAAATTGGAATTGCCATTAGCTAATTTTAAAATTTGAAACTTAAAACTACTGCAATGTTATGGAGAGTAAACGCAACGTAACATTTTGATCAGTGATAAAAACTCTCATTTTGAAACCCAATTTAGAACATAAGTAAAATAATATTTTGACGGAAATATAACTGGAATAAGCAGCCGCGTACAAAGCCGCACGTAATAACTTTAACCCTTCTTAATTTCACTTTGTGGCATTGGGTTTCTCTGTTGAAGTGAGTCGACTCTGAGCAAACTTTGCAGCAGCCTCCTTAGCACTCCGTTTTGTTTTTCCAACACCTCTAAACGTCCCGTGGCTGGCTGTATTTATAACACTCATAAAGGGAGATGTATCATCAATCGGTGTTATATTCCTGTTCAATGATAAAATAAAATACATTAAACTGGGAACAGAACAGACGACTCTGCTCCGGGAAGCGGATTACCTGAATGTGTACCCTGCTTCTAAAATGTATCGAACAGGAGACCTCGGGCAGTTCTTTGAGAACTCGTCTAAAATGTGAATTTCGTTAATTCCATCTTTCTTTTGAAGGATTTTATCACAAGGTCTTACCAATCTCATTCTTCATGAGCCGATAAAAGATTTCCCAAGTTTGATCAAGATTCATTCCAGTGTCAATGAACACAGCTCCACAAATGGATTCAAAAATGTCTCCCAAGACTTTGGGTGCTTCTACATCAACTGCCACCACTACTTCATCCTCCGTGAAAAGTGTGAACTGCATAAAGAAATTGAACAATGTACGAAATCATTGACCAATAAGGTATAAATACAGTTATAACCTGCCCGACAGCGATGCGGTGATTCAAATTCTCTTGCTTCTCCACAAAGTCTGCAATAGTTTTATTTAGTTGAAGCAGCCCATGGCGCAAGTGCTTATGAAATCCGTAACGAACAGAGAGCGAACCAAAAGTAACATTGTTAACCAATGCACTTCGTAAATCTGTGATTTCGCCTGGATCCTTGGCATTTGAATTTTTGAAGATGCGATTTGTAACTAAAAAATCTAATCAAATCACCTCAAATTGTTTTCTTATGCAATTGATCAATTTATGATTAAATAAACTTACCAAGCACAGCATCTCCCAAGAACTCCAGGCGTTGATAATGGTAAGTAAACTTGTTCTCCAAATCACTCACATGGGTCAGAGCCTCCACAAGCAACCACGGGTCATGAAACCTGTTCAGAAAAGCAAAGATTAGAATTAAACAGTATAGTATTTCCAAATAATGCCAAGACGTACGTGTAACACAACGTTTTTTGAAGAATGTCAATGAATGGAAGATACTTTGTAGGCTGATATTCATTCATTTGTTCGTAGCGACGAGACGGTGTGATTCCAGAAGTAAGATTTCCATACGGAACGGAATTCCCAACCGTATCCGGTCCCCGGATCCCTAACCATTCCATTAAATGCAGTGCAGCAACCCGGCCTCCAGTTGTATAATATGCTCCAATAAGAGCCTCCACCCCATCCGCAATGTCTTTTTCTTTCAACTTGCTGTATCCGAAGATTGTTTGCTTCCCTGCAGGTGTATTACACTTCCCACTGTGTAATTCCAGGTAAGTTTCCAGTTGTTGTTGATTCATTGACTACAATACAACGCAAAGATATAACAATGTTACAAATGGAAGTAGTAAAAGTAGTACCTCGATGATATTAGGAGTCAAAGAGTGGAACGCGTCCATTGGAAGAGTTTTAGTCATCGCCGCTTTAGCGCATTTTTCAATAACACTAAACGTTGGGGGCAGGAATGTATGCTGTGGGTAGAATATCCCTCCACTAAGTATAGACCCGAGTCCTCTCCGCTCTCCAAGTTGACGCAAATGGTCGTTCGAGACTAACTTCCCTCGGAGCATGGTCAAGCTTCCTTCGTCATACTCGGGAAACATTCCGTAAAGATAAAGCGTCGTAGCATATTTTAGAAATGAGTCCCCCATTACTTCCAGTCGCTCAAGGTTAATTCGATCCTCTGATCTTTTGACTGTGATTGCCTATAACAAATTCATGATATTTAAGTTCCATCTGGATACAGACAGCAGGGAGAAATACCTCTAGAATCTCGTACACAGGGGGATCGGTGATTATATTCAATCTTGATGTGGATTCGAAACTTTCCAGTTTTATCGATTCGATGTTAGGCAGTTCTGCGATAGATTACAACCAGATTAGAATACTACAACATTGGTTGCGAAATAAATAGAAGAAATTACCCTGAGTGGAAGAGATACAGGAAATGCGGGAATGTGAAGAACCTCGTTGAGCATTTATCTCTGCGATTTGCATTTCCTGGCGTTTTTTGTGTATTTGGTCAAGCGTAATTTCATTCGGGTTCAAATACATGAAGTCGGTATAGTCCTTTGATTCATCAGATTCCATGTTTCCTAATCAAAGTTATCCAAAAATTAACCCCCAATTCATCGAATATTCCTTTGAAAATAGTCTCGTTTTACCATTCACGTCCAACGATTGGATAGAATGAATGTTGGTTTCATGCATCTGAGCAGCTTGATCATCTACGCATCGTTGGCTAGTATTGTCCACACGTTCTTCATATCCCCAGCGATTTTCAGTTGTACCATAACTCGGAACTGGCGACATAAAGTTCAGATTACAGACTATTATGAAATCTACGGTGGGGAAAGCATCTAGTTTACCTTTAAAAGCACCATCTGAATTTGCTATTTTGGCTCCGAGTTCAATAGCAATCAAAAAACGGTTAATCCGGTGAAGAATGCTGGGCACCATTTTCGCTTGACTAAACAGGCTACCGGGGTACACAAACGGCCTTACGAGCTCAGGAATCATGGTGATATACCGGGTCCCTCTTCTTGGAGATTCTGTCAGTTTGGAAAAAATTGACTTTCTGGTGTAGATAATTCAAGTTGGCTCTCGGCGTGTAGCAACGTAGCAGCGGCTGATTTGTTATTGTTATTTCTGTGCGATATCTCAATTTGAAATAGTCTGCGAACGATTCAGCGTTGGTGGATGCATCGATAAAAGGTAAGCGAGTTAGCGGGTTTGTATCCCTCAAGACGTCCAAAACAACATAAAAATTCTAGATAGGAAAGAAGAAACAATACAAGCGACATATTTTTAACATTGAAATCTTGAAAACAAGATAAATAAGTAACCTTGTCTTCTGTCTTGCCTTCCGCCTTGTTTTGTCTTTGATACCAAGGGATAACCACGGCGTCTCCCCATCCACCCCAGGCGTTGCAAAATCGGATGGTTTTCGTAAGAACTCCGTTCGTTTAACGGCACCACATCTTCATATTTGGAGAAATTAGAATTTTCGAAAACGCCATCCAGTTCACTCATTAGTTCAACGTCAATCAAAAAGGAGGAGTCATCTAGGAAATCGATTTGCAAGTAAATTATAGAATGCAACCTACTCCAACATATTTTATTCGCTTACCTTGACGGATAGGAACGATAAACATAGGAACTCCATTGTCCAATTGTTCGGCCACATTCAAGTTCAATTTCAATAGATGTGAAAATAAGCTCATTTGGAACCTCTTCAAGGCAGTCGTTGCCTCAGTTGTTAATAGAAACGGTGGCACTACGCTGGAGAGATTCTTCAGTTCGACACGAAGTGGTCCCATTCCTGACTCCAATTTGAAGGTTGGAACCTACAGTAAACAACACAGTTGAGAAAATTCGGCTCGTATTTTTTTTTAAAGTGCGATACTCACAACGTCTAGTGGCACTGCAGACAATATTCCTGTTGAATATGATTTCGATGAATAGCAAAACAGCTTTTCTTCTTCCGATCCTTTCGGTGACATCAATTCTACTTGGATTTGATACAAGGTGTACAACTGCTTCTCACGTGGCTGGAGATCTACGAAGCAATCCGGCACCTGCATAAAAATGAATTGCAATTGTACCCTGATCAATCAACTAGTTTATTGTTGGAAGAACAACTAACCGCTTTCTCATACCACTTCTTTGGAATATTATTAGCAACGAGGTCGTCGTTGAACTCGAAAAACTTGAGAACTCTTTCGTCGATACCCCGTCTAGTCGGAATGAGATTCTCATCCAGCGCACCAACTTCATATAAACGCTTGCAAGCCTCTAGAAATACAGCTCGCTTTGCTCCATCCTTGGTATCCATAGACTGACCCTACAGTTTGCAACGTAAAATAAACTAAATATACCGTTGAATAAAATCAAAAGTTAGGATATACGTACCATTATAGTTTCTGTTATAAGAGATCTCCGAGGGAGTTGCAGGAATGCTTCATAACCACCAAGGGTTGATTGGTTCCAAAAAACAGGCTTATTTATACCATCGAAATCACGCGAGTCACTGAAAAGCTTATTGCAATACCTGGAATTGAACAATCAATATACATTCCATTTTTAATTGACACGGAACCAATATATACATTTTTTTGCTAAATAATTCACTTACTGATGAACCAAACTTATGGCTCCGTGTGACGTAATGCGTGGACTGTCTGGTTTCCCGCCTGGGCAAAATGGAGGCAGTTCCTCTGCTATTGGTACACAGTCCACTTCATCTCCAACGTGCATTGCAGCTTGAGACAAGGCAGCAACAAACTCCTTGGCACATTCTTTAAATACGTCCAACTTGTCATCGTCACAGCTGGAGTCAACAAAGACCACAAACTCTGATACTTGACTCCGAGCTCGTCCCATCGATTGAATGTACGATCCATATGTTTCCACATTATCAAAACGAATGACAAAGTTACAGCATGGGACATCCTGTATCAAATGACCAAAAAAATTAATAATCTACAATTAATTCTCACATTACTCTCTCATACTAATCCTTCTTCCAAGATGGAGGTTGAAAACAAGAGATTGAGATCCTTCTCCCGAAACCTGTGAAAAAGAATTTACACAATCAAGTTAGTAAACCTGAACTTTAACACCTTTATAAACTCTGTAATTGCTCAATTGCTTTACGCTTTCAATGTTTTCCGTTGATGCGTGTGAGTTCTGCTCGCATCAGTTCCGTCAACTCCTGTAATAAAGCTGGTCTTCAAGTAGAGTAGCTCGGGTTCACTATGCCTCAATTCCTTCAAAGTAGTTTGGAATTCGTCATTTAAGTTCATACAAAACTTTATAAATAAACTAATGGATACCTGAAATAAATTGTTCAGAATTTGGCAATGTAGTTTTTCTTTAACAAAGACTATTCCGCAGAGTCTGTTTTGAGCATCTCCATCCACGCCGCTGGACCTGTAATTTTATTTATCAATTTTACAAGAGTGACAAATGAATTGAGGATAAAATGAACTAACTTTTTCCTGAGTTCATGGATAAGAGCCAGGACTTTCGGGGAGAACAAATCAATCATGGGTTTGTTTCTACGCTCAGTTAGCATTTTCGCCTTAAACTGGTACAATACACTTGTGTACATAGCATGGTGGGGTCCCTCGTTCTCCACCATTGGCTTTTTCAAAGAAGCAGTTGTAAGTAAACTTTCTGCAGCAATGTGGGCACAGTATGGTCCTAAACAAAAGAGAGGGACAGTACAAACAACATTTACCTTCGTTCGCCTTCCAAACTAAAATCTAATAAGTTACAAAAAACCATGAGGCATTAGTAAAACCAATTGAGGCCCTTAACTTTATAATAAAGGGCCTCAGCAGTGATCCCACGCCTCATGGTTTCTTGAAACTTGTTAGATTTTACACTATAAGTATAACTAAACTCACCAAGACTCATGTAAACACTGTCCAGCTGATTCAGTTGTCTGACAATATCGACAAGAGTGCCTTGTGAACGGCAAAACATATCACGGAGGTGCACATGAGTCTGCCAATCTGTTAATCCTGGGTTTTGTTGTTTAGGATCCACATCTAACAATTTAAATATCTCCATTTGTGCGGATAATGTTGCGTGACTTGTCTCCGAGTAGTTTCCAGCGTGGTAGACGCGTCTGACTTGAGCATTAGTTGCATAACTATTAGGATTTAACAAGAATTGAAAAAATGCCTGAAAAATAAATTGGCTGAAGACACTGAACTAACCGTAAGACTTTTTCGTACTCATGGTACGTAACTGCTTTGGCTCCAAAAGTTTCTTCAAGACGGCGGATTTCTTGTAGTAGAGGTCCCTTAGGGATTCCGTTAATCAGCGTCGCCGTAAGACCAAGGATTCTGGGAAGCTTGTTTTTCTCCGTCTTTGGGTGTCGAGCATATTCTGCCATCACCTGTAATTTAATGAGAAAAAGATTCAACATTGACTAAAATGAACAAGTCAAATAATTCATAACAAGGTTACCGTACCTTAGCCATTGGGTGATTTTTATCAGCATGGTGGCACTCGTCAAAGATCAGAAGTGCAACTTCATCAAATATTATGTACCTGTTGATAATCTCTCTAAAGATTTCTGTGGACATGAAAAGGATCTGGAAGAAAAATATAAAACGCATAATAAGCGAGAGTTAAGACTGGAAACCTCAACCCACATCCGCATCAGCTAGTTTACGCTTCCAAATGTTTGGTCCCCAAGAATCCACATTCATATTCATCATAAACCCTACAAAGTAGGATATCCTGCTAGACGGTAAATGTTTCTCAAAATATTGATACTGTTGAATGACAAGTGGCACCGTGCTCGCCAAGAAAACTACTTTCTTTCGTTTCCTGTAAGCAAGGCATAACTCTTATAGTTCATGACCGTGGTTAACATGCTCAAATTAATAAAACTTACTCTACACATTCTGAGAGATAATGCTTGGCCAGCATGAGGGCGATCATAGTTTTACCAGTACCAGTTGGGAGGCATATGATGAGGTTATTCTTCTTAGCCATTTCAAACAGCTCTTTCTGAAATAGAACATGTCGAATTCGACCTAGACCACAACTAATACAAGTAAATTGTTGAATAACCTGGTAATCCCGGCTTTCAATGGCTTGGATGAACTCCTCTCCCGTGTTATCGTTACCATCTTTAGCCTCCATAATGGTAAAAGGTGGTACAGACGACCTACTATACTAAGTAAGCAGTGGGCTGGTCGGGACGGAGGAAGGGCTAGCCTAACTACTGGTCGGGGTTCTTCAGTTCACCTGTTGGTAAATTAAAGCAGACTTGACCTCAAGTAAACAGTTATGATGTGCGAATTCCGACAAACACCTCACGACAAGGTCACTTACCTTTTTAATTATTTAATTGCAAGAAGTTGACCAATGAATTAGTATTAATTCAATTTATTTCAATTACTTCCTCAACCACCGAACCCATCCCAAATCCAGTGTGAGGTAATACCCGTATTGAGGGATTTATCCCTCTATACGGATCTTTGCCGCACTCCAAGATCCCCCTATAGGGGGATATCTCACACTGAAATCCTTGTTCTGAGTGGATGTTGGAATGCGGAAGCAGCAGGAGGTCAGCAAAGTCGCCGCACTTTACGAGCGAGAGCGGCGACATTTCTTATTTCAGAGCGAGCGGCAGCAGAAGCCAAATAATTATGACCTTGATTTATTTGCAATTAAAAATTAACCTGTGTTGCTGAGGATTTTAGTTTAATTAACGGTTCTTGCTCAGCCACCACTGCCAGTGTTACATTCATTACGCAACAACCCTGTTTTATGAAAATTCCTTATGCCCGGTTATCGACGACTCTAAAATATAAGTTTTTTTTTAAGGAAAACGTATTTGATGCGGCAGGAGTGTTTCTATTTAATATTCCATAAATACGTATTTACTGACTAAATTATTAGTAATTGCGTTAAGTTTATAGCTCAAGGGTAGAAGTAGTAGTAGAAGTAGGTTTCGTAGGGGATGAAATCTGATCCTGTACTCCTAAAACGCACCACGCCTGTTTTAAAAGAGAAGTCCATAATTTCAAAAAGTAGTAATCCTGTTACGGCTAATTAACAATTAAGAGTATTGATTTCAATGGAGCGGTGGCAAAAAAACTGTCAATGCGGTGTACGGCATTAGGCTACCGCACTTTCTTCGCCGAACAGTGAGGCCAACACGTGTATTATTAAAAAAAAATAAGTGCCACGTACACAGATAAGAAATGAGAGGGAAAATGTTCCCGGGTTTTTCTCAACTAAAGAAAAATTTTTATTCGAGTTTATCGGCAAATAAGCAACTGAACATCCGAAAAAGGTGAAAAGTATTAGAAAGTGATGGCGTAATTATCTATTATTAAAAAAGAAAAAAGCTCCAAGCCATTATTATGCTAACACTAAGGCTGAAATGGGTTAATCTTGTCCCCTATTGGATGTGAACAATGAAAATTTAATCTTAGAAGCTTCTCATTTCCAGTTGTTCAAAACTTATCTTTAGCTGAATTAATTGAATTCATTATTAATTTTATCCCCTCTCTTAGAAAATGCTGCTGTTATAAGAAAAGTTCATTTTCATTCCAATTAAAAAGAGTGACGAACCGAGCCGGTATTCCGGAAAAAGGACAATGTGGACTATTTCTAGCATGGTTATTGTTACTACGGCTAAAAGTTAGTAGTACCACGGCGAACTAAGATGACAATTGCAAAGAACTGGCGGGCCACTAACGCCTTTTGTCATAAGAAAATCTATCTTTCGTTTCCGCCCCTTTCTCCCGAGAGATGCCGCCTGTAAGACGA
>VNWY01001593.1:0-13455 GCA_009869845.1 Pseudachorutes palmiensis
ATGCGAGAGATGAGGATGAAACTTTAGTTCTTTTCTAAACTTCCAAAGTTGCACAATACACAATACGGGAATGAGGAAGGAGGATTAATTGGTGACATGAGTTTGACTAATTGGAAAAAGTGGGCCAGTCCTTTCCCACGATTGACACACGCCAACAATATATTCCAGAGAGTCCCTTTTTCCGACGCACCCTGAAGGTGTTGCGTGTGTCCTCGATCTTGGCTAATGAAGCTCGTCTCAGGCTGACATCTAATGATTGTTTACACATTCCCACCGATCGATTCATCAGAACTTGTTTGCTTGACTTTGCATTACAAAGTGCAAAGGACACGGGTTGGACATGGCCAATGTTCGATGGCCATGGAGGAAGTCCAGTGACATCCTCAACTCAATTCCCACGATCAACGTTGGAAGAATCCACGCAGTATCCAATTCAATCAACACCCTTTGGAGCAACGGTGAATAACTACGCTATGGTTTAACAATAAAAAAAAGCTCAACATTTTTTAAAAATATTTTTGTCCAAATTCCTAAAGCATCCTCAGGTGGTGAAGACATTGACCCTTATGTCGCTGGAATTCTGAAGGCTTTGAGAAGAGAATTCAAGCATGCACTGAATCCATATTCAACTGCACTATCCCTCATGTACCTCTCAGTTGACTTCCGCTGGAAGCAGAGGCCTCCCAGCTTGTCAATGGAAGGTTGACTAGAACCCTCCTGATTGGTCAATATGTCAATTTGTTCTGTGGTTCTTTGTAGTGATGAAGGAACTGAAGCAGTGGTTACTGGATTCAGATGGATTTGGCATTTTCCAAAGGAAATTCCTCAGTCCAGATTTACAGCATCAAGCGTTCATGCTAGTGGTGACCCAGCCTTACGTTGACCTCACTCGGCTCGTGTTCCAACTCTATTGCCTGAATGACATCCGTCAAGAAACTAGTAGAGCCCATTAATCAATTATGCTCAAATGGGAGATTAATACAAGTAAATTATGGATACGCATTTCTTATGATAAATTAATTTAGCGTGTTTTAATAGGGTTGCATTGCAGCCACAGAATTGCGGCTCTTTACTGAATTTGACATCCACAGATTCATCATTCCTCTCGTCTTCATTGGCGTTCTAGACCCTGTTTATGATTACTTGGTGGGGTCAACAAAGCTACAAGCGGAGGTCATTGACTTCCTTGCAGCGCTCATAGAGGATGAGTATCGTGAATCTACCATACGGGTTTTACATTGCGTAAGTACTTTTCCAAAATCAACGAAAGTAATTTCTAAACTTGCAACTTTTGGCAGTGCTCACAACATGGACGCTTGGAATGTGAACTTTGAAAAGTTTCAGGTTAGGCAACTACGGAATTTGATGGGTCGTTTAAGCCCTGATGCTATTTCACAACATTCTGCACTGCCCGCCTGAAAGTGGGAAGCGAAGACGCTCCCAATCCCTCCGTCATTTGATCTGTTTGAAGTACAGGGGAGACACAACTGTCTGTAAGGCTAAGTGCAAAAAGGTAATTATAATTTCATCGTCGAACTAAGAATTCTTCTAGCTGATCAAGAATTTGAGCAAATGCTGAAAAAAATTGTTGGAAACGATCAGGAATTGACAGAAGAAGGTTTATACGAGTTCATCCGTCACGGCGACTTCGTTGAGGCTGCTAAATACGCACTCTACCGCCGCCATTCCTGTCCACTTCATAAGATTCCGCAAGAGGTGAGACTCGAGATGCATAGGAACAATCCAAAGGCTGTTTATTTCCCAAACTACGACAAAGTGCAGCGATGGGATCAAGAATGGGACTAACCGTCGGCGGAAGGGAACTCTGTTGAAATTGGAAATTCCCCAAGGATAATTAATCTAGGGTTAAAGGTTTCAACTTACGTCACAAGCTTAGGTTTATTCAATGGGTGTTAATGACTGCACGAAATCTTGTCAGGATCATTAAGGGGTTAATTAAGGAATAGGATATTTAGACAACTCTGCAACACTTGCACATAAAGACCCAGTTTCACACCAAATTCCAGTTTGTTCAGTACACCAGAATCTAATTTAACATGTCCCCAGCATCATCGTTACTTGTGAGTTGATTCCTTGATTCTCGTTATTCTGAATTAAAGTTATTAATTCATTTCATACCTTCCAGTTCTTGGCCTTTGCTGGACTCTTGTTGTGTCCAAGGTGGAGCAACGGAGAGACCAATGACACAATCCAAGGGAATGGAACGACTGGAGAGAGGGAAGGGAGGACTCTATTACTAGGCCTCTTGCTCAATCGCTTCAATCAGCGTCTCGAAGGGTTTAGACAAGATCCCGTTGTCATCAACAATGTCAACACAAACAGCAATCTCCAGAATCAGGGAATCCCCATCGGACTCCCGTTCCAGGGACTACTCAAGTGAATCTTTAATCCCAGCTCAACTCAAATCTACATTCTTACTATTTTAAGATTCAATTGAAGCAAATTTTAAGAATGGATATGACCTTTGACCGCTTAAATCAAATACACGGCATTACGTTAGACATTTTGTATGGGGTTTCTCATTCAGCCCCTTCCAAAGAGGGAATTTCAACAACCTCCATCAAGCGCAAGCGCAGAGTACACGACATCCAAGGCAGGGCCTGCGCCATAAAAACTCAACAAAGGAATAACGTGGGCTGTTTCACGTTCCCCAAAATAGAACATACAGCGCAGCACTTTTAAGAGAACAAAAGCTTACATCAATTGTGGTTCTTTTACATTATTCTTTCCAGTCTTGAAACGCTTGTTTTTGTCAAATCGAGGCTCTAATTTGTGGTCACCGGAAGTGACTAATAGCAAGGTGCACATTTTCTTGAGAACAGCAACAGGATCGTTCAGGAGTTTTGTTTTGATTCCGGAGGTCATTGACCCTCCTGTCGCGCTCTGTTTCCAAATCAATCACCCATGTCCAAAATGGAGTTGATTCATCTGCGCACGAGTAGATACCAACACAATGTCAATTTCTCTATGAGTGACAAGGTCGTTTATGGAATAATGTTAACATTTCCAAGGAAGGGAAAGAAGTGAACTACGTTTCTCTTGGATTGCATTTGTAGGTTGTGGGTCTGGCCAAAGGTCATGGTGAGGATTAGAGTTATAAAAGGACAGCTCTGTCTAATCCCCTTCTGGCTTGTTCTTGAGGGCTGGAGATGATGAAAGTGAGTCAGAGATAAGGAAGGTTGATGGATAGATGACCCCCAGAGAATCAAGTTAATCTACTCGTGTGAATTAACATGCCAAGGAATAGCAAGCAGGAGAACAACTTGCTCTTGAAGGTCTTCCAATCCAGATCTAGTCTTGTGCAAGGGACACCCTCCTCCCATTTCACAAGGAAACTCTGACCAGGCTGGACTCACTGGGAACCTCGTCACTTGACATGGGACTCACTGCTCAAGCATCAAACAAAGTACTCGTTATTGGCAATGGAGGCAGGGAACATGCAATCGCATGGAAATTAGCACAATCACCAAAGGTAAACTAATTCAATAGAAAAAATGAACCATTCCATCTCATATGCACTCTTCCAGGTCTCTCACATCTATGTAACTGGAGCCAATGCGGGCGTGGCCACAGAGGGGCCAAAGGTCTCTGTCCTAACCACACTCAAGGTCGATGACTTCACCGTAAGTATCCAATTCATACACCAAACTCGTTACCCCGTGTTTCTAAAAATGAGCTTTCCTTAGGCCGTGGGAGACTGGTGTTTGTCAAATGGGATTTCAATGGTTGTGGTTGGACCAGAGGAACCCCTTTCCTTCGGCATTGTAGATGAACTCATGACCCGTGGGATTCAAGTCTTCGGACCGAGGAAAGCGGCAGCACAAATCGAAGCTTCGAAGCACTTTGCCAAGTCCTTTATGGACCGCCATGGCATCCCATCGGCTCGCTACAAGTCATTCCACTCACCAAAGGAGGCAAAGAAGTACATTGAAGATGCAGACCACCCGGCACTTGTGGTCAAGGCCTCTGGACTGGCTGCAGGGAAAGGGGTCATCGTCGCAGGGAACAAGAAGGAAGCCTGTGACGCGGTTGATGAAATTCACTCTTCGTTTGGAATTGCATCTGAAGTCATCTTGGTCGAGGAGGTGCTCGAGGGGGAGGAGGTTTCTGTCCTCGCTTTCTCTGACGGAATAAATGTGGAAGTGATGCTTCCGGCTCAGGATCACAAGAGGTACAATTGGAATCCAATTAGTAAAGGTATTCATCATGTGCTAATTTCAGACTACTGGATTACGACGATGGACCCAATACCGGTGGCATGGGAGCATACTGTCCATGCCCACTCCTGTCCGAAGAGCAGTTGAATTATGTTATTGAAAACATCATCAAGAAAACCGTGAATGGACTGAAGAAGGAAGGGATGAAATACGTCGGTGTGCTCTACGCTGGACTCATGATCACCCGGGAGGGACCTAAAGTACTCGAATTCAACGCTCGTTTCGGTGACCCCGAAACCCAGGTCATCCTCCCTCTTCTTGAATCTGATTTGTATGAGGTATTTGAGGCCTGTATCAACGGTACACTGGCTGATGTGGACCTCAAATGGATTCCAAACACATTTTCTGTTGGCGTGGTCCTCGCAAGTGCGGGCTACCCAGGTTCATACGCCAAAGGAAAGGAAGTCACGGGAGTGGACGAAGTGAAAGCGAGTTCAGGCTGCTCTGTCTTCATCGCTGGAGCCACCCTCAGTCAAGACAACAAGATCCTCACTTCCGGTGGAAGAGTTTTGATTGCAGTTGCAATTGGGAATGAATTGGCAGTGGCCGCTGCAAAGGCCCACAAGGCTGCGCAAACTATTCATTTCACAGGGGCTTTTCACCGGACGGACATTGCGAGGAAGGGCATTGCGCGTGCCCTCCTGAGCAAGGGCCAGATGACCTACAAAGGGAGCGGAGTGGACATTGATGCTGGGGATTCCCTCGTGAAGAATATCCTCGCACTCACGCACACTACAAAACGAGACGGAGTCATGGGGAACATCGGTGGCTTTGGAGGGTTCTTCGATCTCCGGTATTAAAAATTGTCTTGGAATTTAACATTTCTAGTGGGAAATTAACTGTCAATATTTTCGTCTAGTCATGCTGGCTACAAAGACCCTTACTTGGTTTCTGGTACCGACGGCGTGGGCACGAAAGTCAAGGTGACATTGCCTATTAGAAAAATAGAAATTTTGAGCTATATTAACTGAACTGTATGGATTCCAGATTGCAGAGGAGACTGGACTCCATGAGACTGTAGGCATTGACCTCGTTGCAATGTGTGTCAATGACATTCTTGCTCATGCCGCCGAACCCCTATACTTCCTGGACTACTTTGCATGTGGGAAGTTGGAGGTGGACATGGCCACAAAGGTCATCATCGGTGTCACCGAAGGATGTCGACAGGCAGGCTGTGCACTCATTGGTAAGCAAACAGAAACAAAATATGGAAATTAAATTAATCAATTACAATTATCCAGGTGGAGAGACTGCTGAGATGCCAGGGGTTTACTCCAAGGGAGCTTATGACTTGGCTGGTTTTGCCGTGGGTGCAGTTGAGCGTGGTCGTGAATTGCCCCTGAAGGACACGATTCAAGCTGGTGACCTTGTACTTGGACTCTCTTCCACTGGAGCTCATTCCAACGGCTACTCTCTCATTCGTCGTGTGGTTGAAAAGATGGATCTAAAGTACTCCGACCCTTGTCCATTCGAAGAAGGGACGACGCTCGGAAAGGCTCTCCTAACTCCTACCAAGATCTATGTGAAGTCTGTTTTGCCAGCCTTGCGAAGTGGCCGAGTGAAGGCCTTTGCTCACATCACAGGTGGTGGTCTGTCTGAGAACATTCCTCGCGTCCTTCCCAAGAACTTGAGCGTGGATGTGGATGCAAAGAAGTGGCCACTCCCACCTGTCTTTGGCTGGATTGCTGGAGCTGGTGGAGTGAGTGAAGCGGAAATGCTGAGGACTTTCAACTGTGGACTAGGGGCGGTGATCATCGTGAGTCCAACTGAGCACCCACACGTCATCCGTATGATGACTGAAGACAATGTCCACCTCATAGGAACGGTTAAGGACAGATTCGGAGGTAAGCTTGGACTCACTCTCTAAAATAAAGTGATACTTCAAGAACATTGTCTGCTTAGATGAGGCTCAGGTGCGAGTTCGTAACTTTGCCGAGGTCATGTCTCCCTTGATGAAGGCCCATACCTCCTTGAGCAATGGACTTCTTGGAAAGAAACGCGTCGGCGTCTTGATCTCCGGCAGTGGAACCAATCTCCAGGCACTCATTGAACATACGCAGAATCCAAATGTGGGTTCCATGGCTGAGATTGGACTGGTTATTTCCAACAAGAGCGGAGTGGAGGGACTTCGCCGTGCTCAGAATGCAGGGATCCCCACTTTCGTCGTGTCACACAAGAACTTTCCGACCAGGGAAGCTTTCGATGCGGTCATGACGGAAGCTCTGGTAAAGGCCAATATTGACATCGTCTGCCTGGCAGGGTTCATGCGGATCTTGAGTGGTGACTTTGTTCGTCACTGGAGAGGACGACTTCTCAACATCCATCCGTCTCTACTCCCGTCGTTCAAGGGTGACAAGGCGCATGAGCTTGTACTTGCAGCAGGGGTCCGTGTTACAGGATGCACAGTCCACTTTGTAGAGGTCAGTCGATTCCTCACAAACGTCCTTGAGACTAATTTGGGAATGGTTTATTCACAGGAGGAGGTCGACGGCGGTGCCATAGTTGCTCAAGAGACAGTTCCAGTTGAGATTGGTGACACCGTGCCAATTTTGCAGGAAAGGGTGAAGAGTGTTGAGCACAAGGCATATCCAAGGGCCATGGAACTCCTTGCCAGGAACAAAATCACACTCGGGCCAGATGGGAAATTGCAATGGAAGGTGTAAGGGCCTCAAGCGGCTTTGTAGAAGCTTAGATTCATTTGTAGGTATTCAGAATTAAATCATTGAATTCATCAACCATCATTGCATTGGGGCTTTTCATTAATTCCATTTTAAGATTGAGTTGTCAGGAGAGACGCTTCATCTGAATTAATATTGCAAAACATTTGCCATGGAAGAGTACCTTTATAACTCGAAACGCATTTGCCTGTAATCTACTGGTTGTCTGATCGAAAGGTCAAGGGTGTCCATAATGAGTGTTTTCAGTTGTTCGCTGTGCTGGGAAGACTACATGCGAAGCCCTAACGCGGAAAGAGGCGGAGTCTCCTGGTTCCGGGTCTGTGGCCATGTCTTCCACTCCGACTGCATCGGTCGTTGGTTGAGTTACTGCAAGCACGAAGCAACGCAGCCCATGACATGTCCAAAGTGTAATCGAGTTGTCGTACGACAGGAGCTGCAGTTGCTCTACGATGGACCAAGTCGAGGGGTCAAACGAGACAGCGAAGAGGTCATGATGGATGTGGAGATGGAGAGCAAGAGGAGCTTCATCCAATGAGGAAAAAGGAAAAAAGTTGTCATAAAATGGAATAGAAATGTATGTCAATTAAACCCACCACTCTCTAAATTAAACTATTAATTAAATTTAGTTCACATTGACTTTGGTTAATTAATTAATTTGTGAATTAATTGGGATGCCCAACTGAGTCTCACTGCCCATGCCAGGAGGAATTCCAAGCAGCTGAACGAACCGAACCTGTAAAAATTCCGACTCATTTCGGGACTCGAATTCCACTGGGTTTGTTCAGTTAATTTCTTAGTTAAATTGTCAATTAATTAGTCAATTAGTGCTCACCCTCCTGGAAAAATGTCTGGAGAACTGAGGAATAGAGGCAAGGGGAAGAAGAGGAAAGAGGTAAGAGACATTACACTCAAGTATACTTCCGGCATCCGGTGACACGTAATCTGACCTCTTTTTCATTCGTAGGGCGTTGAGGAATTGCCACCTGGGAAGGACGTAGCATCCAAGCAAGAATACCAAGTGGCCAGGTGGATACGCAAAAATATCCAGATCAAAAAAACAAAATTCCTAAGTCACACTGTCGAGTATTTTACAGGTTACAGTGACACATGTCCACATAGACCCTTGGGATATAAACTCACAAAATACCATTATAATCTGTTACAGCATGCAAAGCAGTTGACGGACTTATGGATTCACCGTGGGCAAAGCCATCCAAGCCTGGCGAAGACGCTCTCTTTACCACAAGAGAGTCCATTGTCAAGTATTTGGATTTGTAGGTGGACAATAACTTAAAGTTGTGCAGCTATTATATAACTTGAATGCTTTCAGAATGTTGCGTCACAAGCTCTTCCACCGTGCCCGGAAAATCGTTGTACCTGAGAGTGAGCTCAAGTCCAAGAAGAAGAAGGAAGCGGCAGAAGAGACCAAGGACGGCAAGGACAGTAAAGACTCGAAGGAGAGCAAGGACTCGAAGGAGACCAAAGAGTCCAAGAGCGAGAAGCAGAAAGAAGAAACAACTGCTGCAGAAAGCAGCCATGCTGAAGGGGACAAACCAGAGACCAACAAGGAACTTAAGAAGAAGAAAAAGAAGGTAAAACGATGATGATGAATTACCAAAGAAAATGGGTTGATTTTCATTGATTTTGTTACTAATAAGACTGAGGCTGAGAAAAAGAAACGAAAGATCCGTCTGGATATGCACCTGGAACAGCGTTTCGTGGATGGTTTGGATGCATACGTGTGGATCTACGAACCCACCCCATACTACTACTACTTCTTTGGATTCCTTGTTGTCGTCGGTGTCATTGCCGTTTGTCTCTTTCCACTATGGCCATCATTCGTTAGGTAAAGTGTTGACAGCATAACTCCACATTAACATTTTTGGTGACATTTGATTTGTTGCAGGGACTGGGTTTACTATTTGAGTGTCGCTGCTGCTGGTTTCCTAGTTTTCATTCTGGCCCTGGCTGTTTTGCGAGTTGTCGTTTTCTGCGTCCTGTGGTGCCTATCTTTTGGGAATCACCACCTCTGGCTCTTACCTAACCTCACAGAAGACGTCGGTTTCTTTGCCTCGTTCTGGCCACTCTACAAAGTAACTTGACATTTTACATCTACGGCAATTACCAAATAAGCTAACCGAATTTTGTTTGCAGTACGAGTATAAGGGCACAGTGGTTGAAGAAGAGGAAGAGGAAGAAGAGGAAGAGGAGGAGGGGGAAGAGGGGGCTGGAGAATCCGGGGACACCGCCCCTCTACTTGGAAAGGAAGGGTGGGTCAAAGGTTAATTCCCAAGTCCCGATCCTAGTAAAACAATGCTTAATGTTTTCAGGAGTGGTGGTGAGAAGTCTGTTGGGGATGGTTCCCAGTCAGAATCAGAGTCGAGTCAACGCTCACAGGCAGAAGGGGACTTTGAAGTTGTCCACAAGGAAGAGGTGGAATCATGAAATGCAATTTCTGCCAATTGTTGACTTAATTTAAGAATTCAAGGAGAGTGCCCTTCTATTTTAATTTGATATTCTAGTTCCAGGGTGCATGGGCAGAGTTGTTGAATTAAAGTGAGTTAAACTGAAGCCATTTTTGAATTTAGATTGTTAAATGCTTTTAATTCTCACGCCTTCGGCCCTTTCCCTTTGATTTTGAATGATGGTCCTGCTGCCACCATATCCAACCATTCCATTTCAAGCGTGCTCAGGCTCTTCATCTTACTCAGGTGGCTCACCGACTTTCCCTTGGCCACGCCCTTCTTCGCCTTCTTCGCTTCGCCCTTGACCATCAAAGGGCCAGGGGATTCCTTCTCCTTTGGAGCGGACTTGGTTTTGGACGTAGTCTTTGTAGGTTTCGGCTGTGGCGTGATCGGCGTATGGTTGAGACTCAATGCCTTCCGAGCTTCCACCAAGGTCATCGTCATCTTCCTCTTCAGACTAGGACGTTCCGCTTTCCCTGGAGCTACACAAAAACAGCGTCAAGAAGGTCATCCAATTTTAAACGCCTTAACTTACACTTTTTCATTCTATTGTTGATGGTTGTTTCCTCTTTGGCCTTTTGGACTGGGCCACGAGAGGTGGCAGAGGGAGGGTGAGACTTCGTTTGACCACGACGACCACGGATGACGATCCCTGATGTGTCTGTGGTTGAGGGAACTCTGGAATTGGACTTGTTGAAGGACGTGGGTGACTTTGTGGCTGGAAAGAGCGACGTGATCACAGGCCCAGTCTTTTCAGCCATTGGCCCTGTGGCTGGGTGAAGTCGAGGGACGGAGCTACTTCCGGTGGCATACTTTGGCCCAACCAATGGCTCCGTGAAGCGGACATGGTCCAATTTTGACTTGGGCATTTCCCAACTTTTAGTAAACTAAAATATCTGCCCCGCACTTTCCTTCATGTCCAGAAAAAGTCAAACAATAAGTTGGAAACGTTGTCAGGGAAGTTGATTCTGGGGACATGGAAAATAACACTTTGCATTTTCACGATTTCTAAAAATAAACAAACAAAAGACGGTGGGTTTTATTCGTGGGATTTTGATCCTGGAATTCCTGGAACCAAAGAATCCTGCAGGATGAGTGAAATGGACAAGCCTGGTGGAACCAAAGACAAAATTGCTTCGTCGAATGATCGACGCCAAAGTGAGTGACAAACGCTAAAAAATTCCGTAATTCAATTTAAATTCGTTTTCTTCTGGATGTCAAAGGCCAAGGGGAGCCATTGGCTGCAGAGACCCAAGGGACTACCGGTGCTACCAGGCCAGGGACCGTGAAAGGGATCCTCAAGAACAGGGACGTGCGGAGTCCAGTCCAGCCGGGTGCATTCAATTACGCAGGTCCAGCAGAGCCAGAAGTCATCCAGGACAACAATTATGAGGAAAATAATCCCTTTGCTGGGACCCTGGACTCAAAGGAACTTTACGCCAAAAGGATCCTAGCAGGAAAGGCCAAGAGACGAAGGAGCACGAGCACTCAAAGTGCGCCTGAGCTGCGTTTTGTACCGAAGCGACAACAGGACGGAGACGATGGTGACGATGACCCCAAGGGCCCATCTCACAAACCACCACTCACCGTCTAAAAACGAGAATGTTACTTCACGCCTGTATTGTTAAGTTCAAGAGTTAATTGAAAATGTGATTTCATAAGGGATAACTTAAAAGATTTGACTATATCTACACCATTTCAACAAGTTTTACTTACATGCAGCAGTGGCCAGAGACTAATTTACAACCATCTTATTTTAGAGAGGGCATTCGCTTCTCTTCTGTGCAGTTGATGATAATCTTGATACTTCTCAATTACGATTCTTCATGTGCCCTTGGTAAAGAGCATTTTGGTGGAGCTGGAGCTAGGTTGGAAAAGGACTTTGTGTATGGCAGATAGGTCGGGGTGAATTTTCACTTTTGGATTAGCGATGGACTTGGGGATCTTCATTGTGGCTCCGCCTGCAGATTTCAGATTGGCAATTAGGCCAGTCGTGTTCCGAGGAGCTCCAGCAGCAGCAGTCCGAATTGTTCCTTCCTCCACCAAGAGGACCTTCATGGGGCTTCCGTCCAGCAGACGATTGTGGTAGGCTTCAATGGCTTTAAGACAATCACTTTTACTTTTGTAAAAAGCCTCGGCCATTCCACCCCCAAAGACACGGGCAGACACCAACTCACCAACATCAGCAAACAGTTCCTGGAAATCAAACAACCAAATTAATTTCGAGGTCCTGTTACAAGTTATTAGCCGTTTACCATGATGTCATCTGTGGTAACACTGGACTGCAGGTTGGATATTTTAACTTTGTATTTGGAAGGAGTGTCTAGTCGGGATTTGACTGATGATCTCAGTGTTGTTATTTCTCGCGGTCCTTCGTCCACTTCCATGTCATCTTCCTCGTCTGTCAAAGACTCTTCATAGTGTTGGCGGGATCGCATCCCACCAGTAGCGCGTTTGGTCATCGGTGGTACTTTGGCTACCGAATACATCCCACTTCCACTTGCGGTCATCCGACCATGTGAAGACGTGAAGCCATGAGGTGCTGGTGGATACTTCCCTGCTATTGGATTTCTAATCGTCCTGGTCAACATGGGTCGCCCACTTCCTGACGGGGGAGGAGATGGTGAAGAGTAAGAAGAAGGCCATATGAGATCCGCCCATTTCGTTTACAGCGTTTTGGAACAAACCACCCCTCCCACCAGGACTGTTTGAAGTCGTGATCTTGAGGGTCTTCACAGGACTCACAAAGTTTGCAGCACCCCTCCCTCGAGCCCCTCGGATCCCTGACTTCATCGGCAGTGGTGATGACGGCCGAAGTTGAGGATAGAGTTCTAGCCTGGTTGTCCGCTTCTTCTCAATACTCTGCCTAGCATCTGCAATCCTTCCGGAAATGACACGGTTGAGGTTAATCTTCTGACGGGCATCTGTAATCGGTGTTTTTCCAAGGGCAGTGGTTACGCCACCAGCAGCTGCTCCACTGGCACTTCTCCCACGTCTAGCAGGGCCACCACGAGTTCCAAGACGAGACTGAATGGATGGAGCCCCATTTCCAGGAGTTCCCAGACGGGCTCTTATTGATGGTTTTCCTCTCCCTCTCATTATCCAGTCAACTTCTGAACAAATTGGCCAAGTGTCAAGTTAATCTAAAAATTGTAGCAATTAGCAAATGAATATAAATTAAAAATATTAAATAAAAATATGCTTCACTTACAAAAAATGGGAACGCCTTTGCGCAAGATGACGGTAAAGGCGTGTTTAACGATAGGAGAGAGTAGGGCCGTGTAACCTACAAACTTATTGCTTACCTACACTACTTCACTTGGCCTGTTGACCTTTGGTGACCTCAATAAACTGTACAGCAATCAATTTAATTGTACTTGGTAAAACTGTTTTAATTTTCCCCGCATATGCTTCTTCCCTTTTTTTTCCCGAGTGGAGATGGCGACTTTTCCCCAGTGGCAAAATGCAATTGGACGCCGCCGGTGGCAGGGGAAAAACACACCCACACAAACCACCGCCAATACAGTCGACAGGAATGAGCATCATCAATTAAAACCCAAACGTATCAAATTTGTTAGAAAAATAACACAATGAAGAAAGGAAAATGTAAATTAAAACCTTCTCAAATGTTGATTCAATTAATTTAAAGTAAAATTAGTTGCTGCAAACAGACTACTATTGAACGAACGAGCTCAACAACGCTTCGAAAAGGTAACTAACCTTGTATTTTCAATTTTTCTTAATGTTAGAGCTTTTATGTAATTGATTTTCATGTAAGAATTCAAAATTTTATATAAAGCATGAAAAGAAACGCAAATAACTATGCTGCTTTCCTGTGTCAAGGGCTCTGGATTTCAATTCCCTTGCAAATTCTTTGATTCAGTGAAAGTTTTTAGTCGTCTATAAACCTTTTAGAACTGTTTAAAACTGCGGTAATTAGTTTTTCTTTTAAAACTGTTTCTTTTTCAAAATAAAAAGTTTTATAAAAAGTTTCTGCCCATATGCGATGGGTTATTTGTGGGTAATTTGGGTGTATTTTTGAGTGTCTTGAGCAAGTGACAACACAACTAAAAT
>VNWY01001594.1:0-13446 GCA_009869845.1 Pseudachorutes palmiensis
CCAATTCCATTTAAAATGGACGAAGCTCTGAAAATTCCAATTTAGAGTTTCCCAGTTCCAGATCTTACTAATCCAGAGTAAAGGGAACTGAATTATGCAGTAAATACGTTTATGATTTACACGAACTTTTTCAATTTCAATTGGTGACATTAGCTCAAACTTTTGACTTTCTCCTACTTTCACTCTAGCGTATGTACAAATGGGTATGAACATTTCTCGTAATTCAGGATAGGCTTGTTTTTAATTCCAGAATCCTTATTTTATGGCATGAATTGCATATTCAAGTACATTTAGAAGCACCCTTTCTTCACAGATTTGATAAAATCGTATGGGATCGTTGGGTCATGTGACTTCATGTCAAGAATAAACGTAATACCGTTTAGATCTGGCTTTGGATTTACGCAGAGAGAAAGCCCTTCGTAAGATGGTTTCTTGTAGACTGTCCAGCTTTCCTTCCCAGTGATGATGACTGACTTGTACCCTTCAGATTTCAAATTCCCAGATTCAATGAATTGCTCTTTCGGGCCTTGCCACATTATCTTCTCGTAAAGAGTGAAACTGTCTTCTTGTTCGGCATAGCCAATGGCCCTCATTGACGATACTTGTCCACCCAAGCTCTTTAGAACAACGCAGTCCCAGGTTGCAGAAAAGACTAGCTCAGTTAAACCATCTTTGTCTCGGTTAAAATTAGCTTGATCATACAACATCCATCTTTAAACAAATCCAAGTTTTAGACTTTCCTGTCACTTAGACTTTTGATGAACTTACCCCCCTTGGATTTTCATGCTCTTAACTTGATCGTCCATATCAATGTCTGCAAAGTTGCTCACCTCGCTTGCGGTAACTGTCAAATGAAATCCTTGGCAGTTTGGAGACTCATAGAGAGTCATGTTCCGTTCTGACCCTGCGAACGCAGAACCCAGAACAAAGAAGACGGCAAATGCGACTTGAGAATTCATTCTGATGATTCTTCAGGTGTGTAAATTCAGAATAAAATATTGTGTTGCTAGAAACCCTGGATTTATAGGTCAGATTGGATACTTCAAAGGCATTAGTTCTTGCCTATTTAGCTAATTATCAGAAACAAACACTTGTGCTGGAGTACCGGCTTACTTTCCAGGTTTTATCTCAATCTGGAAAACAGTCAGAGATTACGGTTGTGCAAAATGTCAATCATCCTGTCAAGATTCAGAGAAATAAACCTTGTAATCAGCTCTTAGATTGTTACAATGTCATCATCAATCCCTTCGAATCAGGGTCTTGAATGAATTTATTAATTAAAAATAATATAATTCCATAAATTCAATTAAATTGTGTTGTTTTATTTTTAATTGTCTCATCTTACCCCATTCTTTTGCGTATGTCGCCTCACCACGTGCATCTTTTTGTAGGAATATTTCAAATTACGACTTTGCCTCTTTGTCTCTTTCGAAATTGTGGCGACAACACGCAGTATCGACGTGGAATTTGAACAAGAAGGAGAAAAGAGGATGACCCCATTTGACCTCTAGATGTCGCACAATCCGTCTCAGCAACCTTCACTGTCATTGACAGCTAAACCTTCAGTTTTTAAAGTTTTGTTCATGGCGTTAAATCAAACACAAGAATAAACATTTACTCTTGGGGGTTCAAGTTGGGATTATTAACCCATGTCATGTCATGGTTAATTGGTTCAGTTGTAGAACCTTATGATGGCAGGAGTCTCGAAGGAGAGTGTCAGGGTAATCGTAAGGGTCGGCGTAGTCGGGGATATGAATGTCGGTATTAGTTCTTGTCCACAGGATTGAATCCAACACGCTGCTAAGCGAAAGCAGCACAATTCCGTGGTCACAATTTCATTTCCGTATTGAACTGGATGACCCCCTTTTGACCTTTTTTGATTAGTACTCTGTGGATTCACCCCTTCCACCATGCATGCTGCCACTGCATTTCGTACCTACGAGCATCAAGCGTAACTTGCAACGAGGCACTTGAAATCGAGCTGAATTTTGAGAACTTTGGTTCACGGCGTTCAACAATAATCAGAAGAATCATTCAACTGATTCAATCAGATCAATTGTACTACAATCTGTATGTAAGCCGCAGTTTAGTAAACCAATTGGACATTTTTGTATCCCGTTTGGATTTCCAAACACTTTTAGATGAGGTAATTCTTCAACTTTTGGTGAAGATTATGGGCTTTATTTATAGACGCCAGATGCTCTGTTTTGCCAATACTGCTAAAAAGAATATCAAGATGCGGAAACCACCGGTGGAATTCCTATAGAAAATAAATCCTGTGACCTAATAACGCTTGCCAAAACTGCGTGTACAGATCACATTAGGAGAGCGTCGGATCGACCACTCTGCCGCAGTCATGGCGTCTCATAATTCCTGGGTTACAATAGCCATTGTGGCAGTTGTTGCCACTTGGAGCGTGGTCAGTGGCCAAAGGACAATTCGCGTCACTTCTATTCTTGTAAGGTCTAGGAAAAAGTAAGCACTGGTTGTAATCTTTCCTTGATGAATTCAGGAAGAGCCTTATCTGATGTACCGACAAAGCACCGAAAATCTAGTTGGGAATGACAGATTTGAAGGGTTCTCAAAGGATTTGGCAGATGCGTTAGCAGCAGACGGAAACTTTACTTGTAAGCAGTTCAACCTCGAACGCCACTCCTTGAAAGACAAACTTTAGCTAACGTTAACCCATGAAGGAATTTGTATTGAAATGTCGACTGGCTTTCAGATTCCCTCAATCTTGTTCGAGATGGGAAATATGGGGTACAGAGTGCGAGTGGGATCTGGGAAGGAATGATCGGTGAAATCTCCAGAACTGTAAGAAGAACCAATGGACTCTCTAAGATTCTAAATGTCTGTCACAGCCTCCAGGTGCGGACATTGCAGTTGCTCCATTGACCATGACACGAGAACGCTCCGAGTTTGTTGACTTCTCAATGCCTTTCATGGAGTTCCAGTTCCGAATTGCAATGAACAGACCAGAACCAGTGGAATCGGGTGACAACGATGACGATGAACCCGGGTCGTACATCTTCCTCCGACCATTTTCTGGTTTCCTTTGGCTTGTCCTGATCGTGTCCATTCTTGTCCTGGTCATACTGCTGTACATCATTGAACTTTATGTTCCGCTGAAGCAAGATCCAAACAAGCGGAATATTCCACCACCTCCAATACAGTTTTGCTCAAATGGAATCTGCGGCTCGCCAAGGTATTAATACTATATTCTCTTGCAAGCGATTGCAAGCTGTGTAATGTTTGAACAAGGACTGCTTCCGGACGAGTTATGCAAATCGTTTTCTGGATTTTCATCCTAATCATTGTTGGAGCGTATGTAGCTGCATTCACAGGGGACCGCATCGTGGACAGACTTGGTGACGAAGACGGCTCGGGATTGGCTATTCAGTCAATCGAAGATTTGGGAGCTCAGAGTCAAATCAAGTTTGGAGTTGTCCGTGGTGGCAGCACTTATGAATTCTTCAGGGTAAAACGTTCCCGTTCTTGTTTTGTAATTTCTGTTGTTTTACGCTTTGTTTTACTCCCAGCGCTCGTGGGATCGGTTGCACCGTCGCCTCTATGCGATGATGATCCGTGGGAGTGGAATGACTAAAACGACAGCTGAAGGTTTCGAACGAGTTCTTAATGGTATGAAATAAATTTTAGTTTTAACAGTAAAAGTTTTACAGCAGTAATCCAATACCCGAATCTTTCCAGACTCTGCCTACGCTTTCATCACCGAAGCTCCGCAGGCAATTTACAAGGAAATTACAAATTGCGACATTGTCCTAGCGCCCGAGTCTTTTGGTCCAAGACGAGGTTTTGCAGTAGGCTCACGGGCCAATGCTGACCCTGAATTGAAAAGAATCAAGTAGCACTTGCATTTAATAGACCAATGAATTTGTACACTTCATCTAATTTCAGGGATCGCATCAACCTGTCTATTCTGGAGATGAAGGAGAAGGGGATCCTGGACAAATTGGAGGACAAATGGTTCGAAGGAAGGAGCAAATGCAAAGGAAAGCATTTTGACAGTGATGACGATGATGATGATGTAAACTTCATTTCTTTGATTCCAAAACGTGTCGATTCCAAAGGTTTTGATTGGTTTGCTAGGATGACGATGAAGACGCTGAGGACGCGTTGTGCCTTTACACAATGGCCGGTGTCTTTTACGCCCTTCTCACAGCGATTCTCATCGCCCTTATAATCGCTGGAGTCGAAATATTTCTCGCAAAAAAGAAAAACGTAGCTAAACTTAGTGTCTTTATCAATAGTTTTAATTTTCTTTTAAATTCATTTAGGAGCCGAGAAGGGAAGCCCCTGTTGAGCTCAGGGTCCCACCAATCAGGGCTGCTGGAACAAGAGGGAATTAAATGGACCATCCAAAATTACATAAAAATCCCAAATTCAGCCAAATAAAAACAAAAAACGTTTTTGACAAAGAATCTGGTCTTAAACTAGAATTGGCAGTCAGTAATTCCGAGTTAATTAAAAATAAAATTTCAACTGGCGTTAATGCATGGAGAAAATGAAGATTCAGAAAATGTAAAATGCTAACCCTTTTTTTTGTAGGAATTCGGTATAAAATTCTTTTGATAAGGCCGTTGCCAATTTTTGAAAATCGAAGCCTAGTTTATTTTTGTAAGAAACAGAGAGATGAAAAACAGAGTCGTAAAGAGATACACACGCCCATTCGACGACCTAATTTCAGCGTCGCTCCTCACGCATCGCCGTCCAATCAGTCACATTTCGCATCCCTTGTCGGAAGCATTTTCTAAACATGGGAGCCATTGTTTTTTTCATTGTGTCTGCACTCTGCTGCCTTTCATTTACGAATGGACAAATATATTCACCGCAAAGGGAGATCACGGTTACGAGCATGCTGGTAAAAGGCTTCTTGAATTGTCATAACCTTTAGAAATTGGTGATGATTTTTAGAGCGAGCCTTTCCTGATGCGAGTGGATGGAAATGCACATGGGAATGAACAGTACGAAGGATTCAATAAGGATCTGGCGGACAAGATTTTCGAGAAGCTGAACAACGTACCATGTAAATTTACAAGTCGACATTTCCTGGAGAGGTATTTGACCTTTTGTGTTTCAGATAGGCTCAAAATATCCACGGATGGGACATACAATGGCTTGGTTGCAGAACTTGAGGCTAAGGTATTAACCAGTTTACAGAAATCGCAGTTTTCATGAGGGTATTGTATGAATTTTAGAAAAGCGACATGATTTTGGCTGATTTGAGCGTAACTTCTGAACGGGCCAAAATCGTTGACTTTTCAATTCCATTCATGGAGACACAATTGGCAATTTTGATGAAAACTTCGACGAAAGGGGAGAAAAGGGACGCTGACTCGACGACCAGTTTGTTCGTCTGGTTCCAGCCAATGACAATTTGGGTCTGGGTCCTCATCTTCGTTGCCTTGATTGTCCTCTTGTTCCTCATCTTCTTCGTTGAGAAATTCGTGGGACAGAAAATTAGCAAAATCCAGCCACCTCCGCCGGAGCCACTCTTCGCTGATTTTGGAAAACGTGTTTTTGGGACACCAAAGTTAGAAAATCCTAGAAAACGGGAATTCATTAATAAACGACTCTTTTCCCCAGGTCAATTGCCACCCGGTTCCTGCAAGTGACATTTTGGGTCTTCCTTCTTATCTGTGTCTGTGCATACACAAGCAATTTCGCTGCTGACAGGATTTTGGAACTAGTTCACGATTCCGAAGCCATGAAACCACTGCCAATCAAAAATGCCGAAGGGCTTCTTGGCCAGAACAAAATCAAGTATGGCATCCTCAACAGTGGCTCAACTTACACCTACTTCCAGGTCAATTTCTTAAAAATCTTTATTTTCAAAACCTCACTTGCTTTCTGATTTGGAATCTGACAGGAAAGCAAAGACCCCATGATCCGACAGATGAGTGAAAAAATGAATGAGAGCGGAGTGTCCATCGAGTCTTACACCAGAGGGATTACTCGCGTCAGGAACTCGAACGGTGATCTCTCAGCCATCAATCAAAAATATCTATTAAAACTTTCTTCCACAATTCCAGGTACATTTGCCTTCATTATGGAATCACCTGCTGCAAGGTACGCAACACTTCGGAAACCTTGCGATTTGGGCGTGGTATCTCAGCTCTTCGGTCCAAAGAAAGGGTTCTCCGTTGCCATTCAAAAGGAGTCGAGAAAACTCGATTTGTAAGTTAAAAAACTGAAAATTAAACTTAGGTCAAGGTTCCAAATTATTTTCCGTATGTAATCCCCATCTTAGGAATAAAATTAACTCTGTCATTTTGGACCTGAGTGAAAGCGGAGTTTTGGAGGATTTGACAGAGAAATGGTTCAAGGACCAGACCGAATGTGACGACGACGTCGACGATAAATTCAAAGTAAGACTGAAAAATCTAGTACAAGGGTCAACTTTCTGACAGGAATCTTTTTTTTTCTTTTTAGATTGACCAGAGTTATGACCAAATGACACTGGAGAGCCTGGCCAGTCTCTTCATTCTGCTTACAGTCTCCGTTTTCGTTGTTTTCATCATTGCTGGAGTTGAGACTGGGCTCAACCGGAAGACCGAACAAGCAGCATAAAAGCATGTCAATCACAAATATTAAAGGCCAAAGGTCAATCTAAGTTTTGCTAACATCAGCTTTCTCAACTTTGTGAATAAAATTAACAATCAAAACCGAGAGTTAACTGAACCTGGAATCATGAATAAAGTCGAAGCCAAATAAAAATAAAATTTTTCAAGAGGCGTTTCATTTCTTTAAAAATTAAAAAAAAAATTGGGGTAACGTGAGAATTTTCTTGGCGGGAAGAAAATTCAAAAAGCATGCGGTTCTAAATCTTCACTTTTTCAAGAAAATTTTTTAGATTTTTTTTTAGAAAAGGTCCAGAATTTCTGTGACCTTTTTCCATTTCTGTTAATTAATTAGCTTTAGAAATCTAGTAGAAATGCTGTACAGAGTGCTAGGTCGATACTGCCACCGTGGTGCTCGATTCTACTCAACCCAGGTGAATAAATTCTCTGGTGAAATTAAACACTTTGATCTGAATCGTATCCGGAACATTGGGATCTCTGCTCATATCGACAGTGGGAAGACCACGGTGACTGAAAGGATCCTATTCTACACTGGAAGGATTGCTGAAATGCATGAAGTAAGGTGGTTTGATTTGGGCTTGACACTTCAAGAATTGATTAACATTTGCCTTTTTTTGGTTTGAAAGGTCAAAGGGAAAGATAACGTTGGAGCTACAATGGATTCAATGGAGCTAGAGAGACAGAGGGGTATTACTATCCAGTCCGCAGCAACTTACACAGTATGGAAAGACCATAATGTTAATATTATTGACACGCCTGGTGAGCTGAGAGACAAAGTGACGTTTGATTTACCAAAATCGAATTTGACTATGTTTATGTTTGCTATAGGTCATGTTGATTTTACTGTGGAAGTAGAACGAGCACTTCGGGTTCTGGATGGTGCCATTCTCGTCCTCTGTTCGGTGGGTGGAGTTCAGTCTCAGACGCTGACTGTGAACAGGCAAATGAAGCGATACACTGTTCCTTGTATTGCATTCATCAATAAGCTGGATAGGATGGCAGCAAATCCTTTCCGGGTTCTTCACCAGTTGCGATCCAAGTTGGCTCATAATGCTGCTTTACTTCATCTACCCATTGGACTGGAATCAGATTTTGGAGGAATCATTGATATCTTGCACAAGAAAGCTCTATACTTTGATGGACCATTTGGGTAAATTCTGCAAGGCGCACGTTTAATCATATGATTATTACAGCGCTGGTAATCTTTTAGTGACGCTATACGAGTGGAAGAGGTGCCGGAAGATTTGGTCGAACAAACTGAAGACTTCTATCAAGAACTAGTGGAGCATGTGTCAAATGTGGATGAGCAATTGGGGGAAATATTTCTTGAAGAAAGGGAACCAACCATTGATGAACTGAAGGGTAAGAAAATTCTAAACTGTTAAAACAGACGTTTTTTTATGATTTATGAATCAGCTGCCATTCGACGTGCTACTCTGAAACGCGTCTTTACACCAGTACTTCTGGGCTCCGCTTTGAAAAACAAAGGAGTTCAGCCTCTGCTTGATGCAGTACTTGAGTATTTACCAACTCCATCGGAAGTTGACAATTTCGCGTACTCTGACACAAGCGGTGAGCGAGATGAAGACTACGTCCCACCCACCGTTGGGGAAGCATCTGAATCGTAATGCTTCAATTTTTGTTCTAATAAACTTCCAGTGTCTTTACACTTTAATTTTTAGTGAGACACGAACCCGGATAAGGATGAATCCAGATCGTTCAGGGAAGCATCCGTTTGTAGGTCTTGCATTTAAGTTAGAAGCTGGTCGATTCGGGCAACTAACCTACATTCGAGTTTACCAAGGGATGCTGAAGAAGGGTGAAGTAATTTTTAATTCAAGAACTGGAAGAAAGGTGAGGAGTTACATGGAGGAAAGTTTTAAAGCAACTTCATGACCTGGCATTTATTGCAGGTCAAAGTATCCCGTCTTGTTCGACTTCACGCGAACCAAATGGAAGACGTGACTGAGGTTTTCGCTGGAGATATCTGCGCTCTTTTCGGAGTGGATTGTGCCAGTGGTGACTCTTTTGTGTCTAAGAAAGACATGCAGATCTCCATGGAGTCAATTCATGTTCCGGATCCGGTCATTTCCATGGCCATCAAACCAAAAGATGCCCAGGATCTGGACGCGTTTTCCAGAGCCGTGGCTCGGTTTACAAAAGAAGATCCAACGTACCAAGTCAGATACGACTCAGACAATAAGGAAACCATTGCATCCGGAATGGGGGAGCTGCATCTAGAGATTTACGCTCAGGTTCATTTCTGAATTAATTGATTAGATATATTTCTGTAGCGATTTTTCACATTCTTTATTTCAGCGAATGGAAAGGGAATACAACTGCCCTGTGATAATGGGAAAACCCAAAGTTTCATTTCGTGAATCCCTCGTGTCTCCTGTTGAATTTGACTATCTTCACAAGAAACAGAGTGGAGGATCAGGTCAATTTGGACGGGTCATTGGCATTTTAGAGGTAAAACTTTACCTCAGAAAAGAATTACCAAAATTAAAAAGTTTTTTTTTTCTAGCCACTGCCACCGCATGAAAACACAAAACTCCTTTTCCAGGACGAGACTGTGGGAACCAATATGCCCAAATCCCTAGTTCCTGCTGTGGAGAAAGGGTTCCGGTTATGCTGTGAGCATGGCTACCTCTCCGGTCAGAAGGTTGCGGGTGTCAAATTCCGGCTCCTCGATGGTGCTCATCACATCGTCGATTCCAATGAGATTTCTTTCGTCCAGGCTGCCCAAGGAGCCATGCGTCAAGGTCAGTCCACTTTAGTCAAATGTGAGTGATTTGAAAACTGAATTTCGTTTTGACGTAGCTGCTCAGGACGGTGTTTGGCAAATCCTTGAGCCTGTGATGACCGTTGAAATCACAGCTCCAATAGAGTTCCAAGGCACAATCCTTGGACAGGTGAACAAAAGGAGTGGGGTCATCGTAGGGACAGATGCGACTGAAGGGTGGTTCGTTGTGACCGCTGAAGTTCCACTGAACAACATGTTCGGCTACTCTACTGAGCTCCGGTCTTCCACCCAGGGGAAGGGTGAGTTTGCAATGGAGTATTCACGGTACACACCCACTGCCCCAAGTGTCCAGGACGAGCTAGTCAGAAACTATCAGGCAGAAATGGAGGCAATGTCAGGTCAAGTATCAGCTAAAAAGAAAAAGAATTAAATTAGATTTAGGTACTAGTAGTATTTGGTTTGTATCTAAAATAACCACACGCATTTTTCAATAAAAAGTTTGACACTTGACCTGTCCATTTCAGGTCAGCTGTCCATGTCAGCTGTTGTTGTAAGGAAGAGATCAAGCATCGCTCCCTCCGAATGGATTGGTTGAGTTGGTTGAGATGAGGTAGAGATCACTTGGTCCTCCCAGATTTGTTTTGCACTCGCTCTGGGTTGGTTCTAAGAGATATCAGGTGACCTTTCACAAGGTCAATGCTCTTCCCCCCACTCACGTAGTCACTTTCACTGCTTCGTCACAGCGTAGTCCAACCTCAGTCTTTAGTGGGTACCACAGGTGAGTTAAAGCCATTCTTATTTACCATCTCCAAACATTGACAGTTCAATTACGACGTATTTTTTTTAGCATTTATAACTAATGTCAACTCCAACGGATAGTCACAGTAATTAATATTGGTCTTCGTAGCAACTCAGCCATGTTTAGACACATACCACCTGATATGCGATGCATTGACACAGTAAGCAAAAGCACTGACTTACTTCCGGTTTTTTATAAAGGTCAATTGATTGTTGGCTGTTTACGATTTTCAGATCTATCGCCTCATCATTGGAGGAGGACTCTTCCCTTCTGGAGTAATTACACTTGAATTCATAAATCATGAATGTTTTAAGGCATAATTGATGTGTTTCAGTGGGGTGACCCTGGGAAGATCAAGGCGTTGATGGAATTCCATAAGAAAGTAATGTCGTCCCGCAGTCAAGTTCAATCACTAGTGGACCCTAATCCAAAAGTCATCCTGCGGAAACCCTATGTGAGTAGATGTTAATACAAAACACAAAACTTGCAGTGATTAACCTTCTTGCGTGTGTTTTCAGGTGTGCAAAACACATAGGATTTATGATGGCTACATGGCGAGTCCATTTGCGAAACATTGCCCAGGGCTCCTTCCCGAAGAGTCAAAGTACTGTTACTTTCAACTGATCCTTCCTCCAGCTGACGACGGTCAAGACAAGGTTGACAAGCCTGTTGCCATCCATATGGCTGGCACTGGGGATCAAGTAAATAATGTTGCATTTCATATAGAAGAATCTTTAGCAATGTAAAATCTGAAAATTTCGTTTTCCAGAATTTCTGGCGTCGCAGACAATTCTTAGCAGTGCCATTGGTGAAACAGACTGGAATTGGGTCATTGCTCATTCAGAATCCATTCTATGGAGATAGGAAGCCTCCGGATCAAGTGTAAATTCAAAACTTTGTGTTTACCAAATGCATTCTAAAAATGTAAAACTTGGATTCTGTTTTATGATTTCAGACGGTCAAATGTCAAACATGTTTGTGACATTTTTGTCATGGGTGGTGGATTGATGCTCGAAAGCTTAGCGCTGCTACGTTGGTTAGAATTGGAAGGATATGGGCCGTTTTGCATGACAGGGATTTCAATGGGTGGACATGTAAGAATCCCTTCATGAAATCTTTCATCATGTCAAAAGATTCAACAATTTTTGGATGCAGATGGCTTCACTCAGTGCTGTGAACTATCCGAAACCGATATCAATTGCGCCGTGTCTATCATGGACTACCGCAAGCCCGGTGTTCAGTCGGGTAAGTAAATGCAGGCCATTCTTACTTATACCTCAAACCTTAAAGTTTTGATTCTTTTTTAGGGAGTCATGACTAACGCCATAGACTGGGAAAAGTGTGAAAAGCTTTATTTGGAAGACCCTACTTTCCGCTTTGAGATTTTCGACAATTTGGTTCATTACGAACCGGTGAGGACACAATTCAATTAAGAAATTGGGAAATCTTCACCTCTTGTTGGTTTTCAGCACGTGAATCGCCCATTGGAACCTGAGATTGTGACAGTTAAGAAACGTATTCCCATCTTGGATACTCTCACGGTTCCAAAGGTATTAAGGAGTCCTCCCACAAAGCTCATGAAGCTCTTCCAAGAGCTGTCAAAAATCCCTACTACCCTTCCTTTTCCTTCTTTCTTCAACCTCGGGAATAACACCGTTAAGCCCTTCCAATTCCTTTCATTTTCAATATCATCCTCTCTCCTTCCAAAATTGAAACGTCAGGCCGACAAGGCCCAACGTCCCAATTATGAAGTGAGTATCCGTTTTGAAGGGAATGAACGGCAGGAAGGAAGTGATCCCTCTGAGCCAAAGAAACTCAAGAATTTCATTAATCTCAAAAAGAAGATGAAGAAACCCCCAGACGAAGAGACAATTGAGTTCATGCGTCGTCTCACAGATCACTTCACCCATCTCTCAAACTTTGAGAAGCCAGTTGATCCTGAGCTCTCAACGATTATAACCGCGAGGTTATACCAACATTTCCTCAAGATTTATTATTTTCAAAACTCTTTGGGTCCTAATCCTAACTCTAGCTTTTAACGCTCCGTATCCAGACTTTCTGGAGATAATTTATCCTCAAATCTGTTTCTATTTTCAGAGAGGATTGTTATGTTCTACGTGATGGCGTGTCATCATTTAAGGAACTATGGCCAGGGTGCGAAATTCGGTACGTCGAGTCAGGCCACGTCTCCGCCTACCTGTACTACCAGGATGAATTCCGGTTAGACTTTTTTCAGAATATTTATCCGTTCCTATATAGTTCCACAGCTGTTGGACTTCTTTCTTTTTCTCGACCTACTTTGGGATTATAAATTGAGTTCTTCTGCAGGAAGGCGATCCGGGATTCTATCCAGAAACATCGGGACAAATATTATTCGGATGGCACTCCTCGGCAGCCCAGTGGACATGGACACGTGCCGACACCATCGTCATCATCAGATGTCTCATCTCCGCCAACAACAATGGCTTTCAATGCACCTGGCTCAAGTGATAATTCACCCACTATGGCTTCTTCACCAATCGAAGCCTTTTACAAAAAGCATTATCATGCTCATCTAACGTCGGCCCACCACGTCTAACTGACGAAGAACTAAATCAATGCACTGGACTAAAGCGCTTTAATCGTGATTATACCCAAATTATATTGTGCAACTGATCTTAAAAATGCAAACTGAAATTAAACCACTGATTATATAACAACTTGAACGCCACCAGAAGGTTCTGAAGAGAAAACGTTGGTCTAAAATGATAGGTCTTCAGCAACACCAACTGACCCTTTAGGAAACTCAAAATTCCTGTTGTAAACATGCATTTTAAAAGGTCAAGGTCAGCCTCGACGGAACAAAGCACAAAGGGAACTACGGTGCAGAAAAGTGATCAAGAACAGAGACAGTTAAAACTAGTTTTATTGGATGTTAAAATAAAAGTTAGACAAAACGCACATTTTAAATGCGTTTTAAAGTGGATGTTTATAGTTAAATATTTAGAAACTTTGATGTCAAAAGATGACCCTTGACATGGGTCATTTGATGATGAAAACGAATTTGCATAATGTTGAGTAGTTTAAGAGTTATTCACGTTTTTGTGGCATTTCTGATGGTTTCACAACTTGGACGCCGTTGAGTTTTTCTTGGAAGAGTTAATTTAATCAAAGTTGGTTTTATTGGGTTTGGGAAGAGCGTAGTGGTGCCTGTGAGTGCCTTGATGGGGACGCCCTGCTTGAGGTGAGGGAGGTTTGTGGTGGGCCACTCTCGCCCCACACCACCACCGCCTCCCGACAAAGCTCCAGGTGGGTCTCCTTCA
>VNWY01001595.1:0-13427 GCA_009869845.1 Pseudachorutes palmiensis
TTTCCAGCATCATTTGAAAGCTGGTCGAATTTCCGAAGTTGGTCCGACGATTCTGTGGTCCGACAATTACCCCATCCCCATATATCCCCAAGAATATAAATTATTAACAACCAGCAATTACATTGGAACCAAAGTTCGGACAACTTAACTTACCAACCCCAATTGGTATGATACTATCAAAGTAAAGTGCTCTTCGTGACAACACTTTGACCTGACTGGCTACCTTGTCAATACGGCTATAATTCACTAAACAAGGAGCTAGCTGTTGGAAATGCAAATTGTCGACGTCTTCGTGGCGATAGCGTGCTGCTTCCTCACAGCGCCGTCTACGGCTAAGCGGCGGCGACAACAAAGGAATGGAATGTGAAAATAATGGGATCATTCTAACTGCGTCTGCAAACACCCACCGCTACCGCTCACTACGGCCGCTACCGCTCACAATCTCTTTATTTTACTTTTAATGTTTAGCTCTGCTTCCGCTCATTTGCAGAATTTCCATATTCATTTGTGGGAGTTTAGCAAAATACTTCCGCAAAATAACTATAAAATCGAGGAGATCTTTGGATGGGTTCATCTGATCAAAATAATTGAAAGCAGAAATTGCTATAACTTATTTTGCTAAATCAAGAATATTAGTTTGATTCCAATTATACTGAATCATTCCTTAGTTTTAGATGATCGAATTCTGGGAGAATAAATAACAATTTATTTTCTTGAGTTTTATGATGATGGAATAATTTGAAATTATTGAAATGATTAGTTTGACCCAATTCGTTTAACCTTAGATTCTAGAACTTAATTAAAGCTTTCTAGAACTGAAATTCTACACAGGATTAAATCCACATAATTTGGTATTACAGTTTCTGAGAATTTTTATTCCCACGCCGCTGCCGCTCCTTTACCTTCTCCCGCTTCATATGAATCCGCCGCTCCAAACTCTACGCACCCGCTCACTAACAAAAGCGGGAAGGAGTGGGAAATGCCGAAGAGTGCATTTAATGCACTTAAACTTAAAATGTGAAAGGAAGTTCTGGGAATTAGCCTGATTAAACGGGGTTGACCTGGTGCACCAGTCGGAGCATGTGTCAAGTGATACTGGCAGCTATCCGATGACAATTAAGCCTGATTAAATGGGGTTGACCTGGCGGTGTTTGTCTGTCCAGTCTACTTGGAATTCTATCTAAATCTAAATCGGAATCTACTAAATTGGAATGTTGTGAATGTGAATATTGTACTTACCAGCTCCTGGGATATCACGATTCTTTTCATTTTTGACATTCTTGTCGCGTGAGAAAGCTCTTTTGGGATTCGAAGATTCCTGTGCCGGAGGTGTTGTGTCATTGGCCGTGACCCCTGGTAGGACATACCCCCAGTCCCACTCTGTCTCGTCAACGAGCCAAGAACTTAAATCTGATGCCCGGATGACCACCTTGTCCTGTAGTGCAATCACCTCGTCCTGCAATTAATTGGAATAAATGAATGTGCTACAATTGAATCATCCTTTATTAAGTGAATCCGGGTTTATTTTGCTTGTGTCAATTATTAAATTGAAACTTCCATTTAAGCTTTTAAGTGAGCATACAAAAGACTCTCGAAATAAATTGTTGATGAAGACAAATCTGTACCGCTCCTTCATTATCTCTTCTGTCCAAGCCTAATCCCTTCCACTCTGTTGACCCTGAGTCATTCCTCTGAGTCTAAATCCTTACTTAGTAAAAATATAATAAATGTTGCATTCTAAAATCTAATCTTTGTCCTGTATGTCATGTCATCGGATGTCAAGGGAGTGGAAAAGAGGGAGTGAACGTTGACAGAAGAAGGGAAGGATTAGTGTGTATTTCCTCACTTCCGGTGGTGACTGGATTCTAATGGAAGGAGGGAGGTATAGGGAACTTAGTTATCCGAGAAAGATATTTTCCCTAATCAATAACGCTTCCCTTCCTTGATGGAAACGACCAAGAAGGAACTTTTATCAACTTTACTTTTGCTGAGATTCTGTCTTAACAACGTAGTAACTAAACACGTTCCTTTTGGTTCTGACGTCTTGAAAATGCTGAATGTGTATCGATTAGGAGAAAGCAAGAGATCTCAGAGTTCCGGCTCAAGTGGAATTTCTTCCTCTTTCCCTTTTTCACTTCATTTCTTCCACACGCCAAGGGAAAGTCAGAACAGCCACAAGGAGTGACAAAACTTATGCAAATAAGCTACACTTATATAAACCAAATTAAACTTTCAAAATCCATCTTCATGCATAACAACAGAAATATGGAAACTATGTGGACGAGCAGAACGAGCTGGAAAACAAAGTGCCTGTCTAAGGAATCCAACTGCCAAGTCACACGGCTCTAATTTCCTTATCGTTTCCGCTCCTATTTACCACCAGGAAGAATGATTTGCCAAATGCAAAAAAAAGTAAAGTAAATCACGCATCTTTCCAGGAAGTAGGCCAAATCCAATCACCACCGCGTGTAATTAGTGTAAGACGAGGCTTGGCAGCGAAAGTTTTTGCCGTAATAATTAAAATCCTTGTTGGTGTTAATTGAGAGTGTGTATATACAGTCCTTATAAGCTTACAAATCTCAAGGTTAAGCTGAAGGCCACGCCTTAAAACCTCTTCATTTATTAAATTCATCATTGAGTAATCAGCAAAGTCATCCTCATACTTCCTATCACACATTGTTCTAATCACTTTTCCTGCTAATTGATGTCATCATAAAAACCCATTAGATTCTCCCCACCACTAAATATCAAAAATGCAAACTTCAATATAATGCGTAGAAATCCTGGGCGGAAACTAAGGTTAGCTATAACCACAGAGACCATAAGACTTGAATTTATAAAAGGAGAAACGTAAAAACTCTGGAGACGACAGGTAACCGCAGGAGAGTTTAAGTTACGTAATCCGAATTGTTTCCAACAGAGCAACAACGGCCTGTTTTAGATGTAATTCAAAAGGAAGAGATTTTTTTTATAAAATGGATAAATGATGATGAGGTGGTAGATTGTAAATAGAAATCAGAGAATCTATTCAAATATTCGAAATCCCTTCTTTCTAATCTTTCATCCTATCCAAAAGATTTTCCAATTTCCGACTTTCCTCAGTGTGTAGGAGTGTTTACACTCGTCCTTTGACTGAGACGAAGGCGAAAGAAGGAGGAGGAAGATCAGACAAGAGTATAGTCCAGAGATGCATTCATCTTCATCTCTTATGGAGCCAAAGTGGTCCATCGTGCCCATGACTACTTGGGAACTACATTACTTATTAAAAATCTAACAGGAATCCCAGGCCATAGGAAGAAGGAAGAGAAGCTCCCTACTTTCCCCGTGTGATTCCAAATGAGGAATTTCTTAAATGAAGTGAGGGAGTGGTGGTGGTCACCTTGAAGCTAGCTCATGCTCATCCCATGGAGAAAGTTAAAGACACAAACTGTTGTTGTCGTGCGTCTTTAATCAAAAGTTCCTGGCTTCTCACCGCCCTCCTCCCTTGCTTTCTCCTCACTTTCTCTTTTATTGTGCATATGCCTGTGCCAACAGCCAAAAAAGCCAAGACCCAGAAAAGAATAAAAATGAAACGACGACAGTTGAGTATATAACAAAGTTTTTCTAAAAAAGGGACCAGGGCGAAGCTTCCAATTTCATAGGACATAATAAATTTCCCCTTCTTCTTCTCCCGTGTATTTTGTTGTAGGAGTTTCACCAGAGTTTAGATTATTTCTAGTGATGGAACAGCAGCGGAAAAGCAGATAGGCCAACCACCACCACTTGCTATATCGATCCCAGCCTGTAAAACTTTTCTCATTTCTTATTCTTAAAATTAATACAAATACAGAGTGTTTAGGATGGGAATAATCTCCCTTTCCCTTCAACAAACAACAATTAATTCATTCCCCCTTCGTTCCTTGGAGCTTTGGACGAAAAAGTTTTCTAAAAATCGTTCACATGGATGAGCTCTAGCAGTAATTAGCATCAGAGAAAAGAAAAAACTTTTCCAATGGACATGACCTAAATCTCTTTCCTTCCATCTAAAGAAGGAAGGAAAAGATATCCAGAAAATTAATTGGCACATAGGGTTCATTTGACCTTGCACAAAAATAATTGAGCCTGGCTTTAGAAATAGAAGAAAAAATCCGGATTGATGTTCATTGTCCGCTGCGCATGGAGCATAAAAACCTGACTTCAAACATACATATGTAGGTTTAAGGTTTCCTCGTTTAATACCATTTTAGGCACCATACTATTCCAACAATAAAAAAAAAGTATTTATATGAACAAAGGTTGTGGTAGTAGTGTGTAATGTGGAGAGTCGCCTTTTTGTGAAAGGGAAAAAATTAAAACTTGTCATGTCTCTGAGAATTCGTATTTCCCCCTCTGAGTCGTTTCCATTTGACTGCTCCCTTCTTTGACAGGATCAGAAAGATCTTATATACGGTGAATATTCTACAACTCTGGAGTCACCTCAAGTGGCTCAATCAGACGGATTTCAGAGGGAGGAGAGACACAACAAGAGACAATGGGGAATGGTCTTAAAATGGTAATTTAGTCTTTACTGCCTTATGAAAATGAGCATTTTCTTTCTTGCCCATTAGCAAAGTGGTCCTGGGAACAAAAATCCCATTGTCTGCCCTAATACGACGACCCTGGTGCTGGTATCCATATGGAAATGCACGGCTGCACGTACACTGTGGAAAATTAAGCATCATCATAAAGACACAAGTGAAAGACCGACAGGAATCAATAACCCTCCAAATGTCACTCTAACAAAACAACTGCGTGGGATTTTAAATGTGGTTTACTTCCTATATACTTGCCACAGGATTATTGATCCAATTGCATCTTATAAAACAACTCAAACCCCCTATGTTGATGGAGATTGACGAGCTAAATTGAACAAACTAATAAATGATGATTTCAGGATAAATTAAATCCAAGGAAAAAGGAAACCTCATCATTTTGAGAAAAAAAAGTTTTGGCGAACCTCTCAACTCAATTTGAGAAATGACAAGAAAAGGCTATGGATATTTTTTCCAGTCCAGGCGTGTGGATGGCGTGCTGTAGACATATGGATTTGAAAACTTTGTAAACTCGGAGAGGAAAAGCAGGAAAGGACGACAGTCGCTACAACAGCCCGGCTCTCTCCGCCATTTGAAATGTTCCGAAATTACAGAAACGGGAATGGAATTCTGAGAAAGAACTACGATTCCTTTCGCTTTTATTGCGTTAAATCCATGGGCACATCTTCACATCTCATCCCGAGAGTCAAGGAGACTCAGATTCAGATCCTTAAAACATCTCTACAGAGCAAGGAAAATGAATTCGGGAAATGATCGTTTAATTCTCTATTCCTATAAAAAAAAAAAAACTTTGCGCTCTGACACGGATGACCTTATTCCACGCGCAGCAGAAAAAACAGACACCAGAGCCCAATTGTGAAAACCCAAAAGGAGTATTTTCATTATATCCTTTTCAAAAGTGAAATCTGAGAGTGTTGTGTCACCAGAGAGGAGCTGGCGGAAATGAATTAATTGGTTACTAAAATTAAATTAAGCTTCACCCGGCATCCAGCCGAAGGAGTATTTAATGTACCATAGGAAATTCAGAAACTGCCAAAAGCCTCACACACATACTCTACATAGTATCATCGGGAAAAGGTCATTAGGAGATTGGATTATCTCTGTTTCTGTGGACAATGAAGAATGATCCCAAATGTCAATGCCACACTACTTTCAAATCTTCTGGAGGCAATGGAAACCTGCAAGGGTCACCGACGCCTAAGTGGAAGGGGATATAAGAATTTGGAGGAAACTGTGACAGATAGAAATGAAAATCTATTCTTCTTCCAGCGCGTCTTTAAAGGCATAGGGAAGGATCATCGTAGAAAGACACAAGTTCCCGAACCGAACCAAGCCCCGGGTGATGGGAAACGTGAGCGCTCATGATATTAATTTTGAGGCCAGTAATCTCTACGACATACGCAACTTTACTTAACCCTCGCTTTGAAACTGAAAATCGATCTGTATAACGACATTGCATTGCATTCAAGGGATCTGAGAAACTATTATGTTCGTGTAAAATGCATTCCCTTTTCCTTCATATTTATAACTTTCTTCTTTCCAAACTTATTCTTCTTCCATTTTCTCCATCAGGCAAGGAGAAGGGGAGAATCCCCTCCCTTCTTCTTCTTCATTCGGATTCAACCCGAAATTCGTTTCTTCGTAAAATGGGCAATGAGGAGGGAAACCTCGTCTTTAATAATGCAAAATGGAAATCGGGAAAAAAGAAGAAAGAAAAGAGTTAAAAGCCCGTCTCCATTCAGCTTGGTTTCCTCTCTGCTAATTTCAAACACACACACACACACCAGCCTTCCCAAGTTTTCGATTTTAATTATTATTGCATGAGTCCAAACCTAAGCTTAACCTCTTTATGGAAACGGGAAAGAAGCAAGTGGAGTAATATACTTGGAAGGAAAAGCCAAGCCAACTTGAATTTAAAAAGGAAGTGCACAGATTATAAGCTCAAATGAAGATTCAAGAGCCACATCTGCCTTCCTATAATCTCACCATGAGGTCATTTGGACTCCTAGACGGAGATCTCATTACATTCCCCATATCCGATGTCACAATTTCAAAACCAGCTTACTTCTTGTTACACTCGATCATACTTAACCCTATAAACAATTGATAATTTATTCGCAATAAGGGACGGATGACAAGGTGCTTTAATTCCAACAATGCAACAGCGGAAGTACTTTGTTGTACAACACGCTCTTTCAACTTCTGCCGGCATGAAAGAACAAAGAGGAGGAATAACGAGGAATTGTCAATTAGATTTTAGCTGAGGTCAACAGTCTATCCCTATCTAATTTCCAAGGTATAAAGGAAATATTGATTCATTTATTTCCGGAATCATAATCCAAAGAGCCGTTCTATTCTTTTTTTTTAAATGCTAAAAATCTCCGTCCGTTCGGCTACTTCCTCCACTTTTCCAGACATTTTTTTTACATCTTTTGAAGGTTTAATCAAATAAACAGTTACAACTGGAAGAGATTTACACCACCGGAAAGAAAAGCAAACCAGGGGGACCGAAACCAACGAACTTCCCCTTTTACACTGCTGCCCTTCAGCGTCATCGGAGCTTCATTCTAGCCCCCATCCACTTGCGCCTATAATGCGGATATCATCTTTCCTCCATCCCAGGAAAAATTGAAGCTTTGTTCAATACTCTCACAGTGTGCAATGAGAGGAGACTCAAGGGCTCATGATGTTTAATTGAGAGTCACAATTAAATGTTTCTCAATCAACAGGCCAATGTCGGAGAATGAGATGTGATTGAATCTTGTAATTACAGCTTGTGCAACAGTGGAAATGGAATTTAAAAGTGTGCATCCGCTTACCTCTCCGTGATGCCGAAGCCGTCCCACTGGGGTATTCTCGGGTAAAAAGTAGAGTCTAAGGCTGACGAAATTTTCTGCACGATCTGACCAGAGCAATTGAACCTCTGCTATGCTGAAAATTGCTGAATCCGGATAAATTCTCACTGGGAAAAAGGACGACAAGCATAGCGTCCTGCCGTCGATCTTCACATATTTGAAAAAGGAATAGGGCCCATGATGTCCCAGGCAGCCAGAGAACTGAAACAAAAAGATAAAATTCCAGCTTGAATATCAAATTAACAACAACATCAGTTAGAGTTCCAGCTCATGTTCCTAATTATCAAAATTCAGGGATTTTAATATTGTAGAGAGTGAGAGCGTTCAATCAATAATTGTACCCGGTCCCAACCCTCCCACTAAAGGTTGAAAAGTGACAGAAAGCAGGAAGTTAGAGATTGGAAGGAGAGCAGTGTATAGCATGGGAATCAGTTACACACAAACCAATTTCACTATCAATAAAACTGCGGACTAGGAAGAATCGAGTTCACTTTCTACAAGCATTACCAGCATGATATGTCATATTGATTATTGAGCAGAAAAAAATACACAGGCATAAAGTTTTGTCGATTCCCAAAAATGGGAGAGAGCATTTTTATCAACCAGTTCAACTTAAATTAACTTTTTTATCCTTTGATATTTTTTCGCTAAAATATTTCTTTTTTGCAGTGCACGTTGCTCTGTCAGCCATTCCTTTTATATGTGCGTTGCACATAAAGTAACTTATTCCGTGTTGTGGATTCATTGGCGGTCAATGGCTTCCAAAAAGTCATTTAGATTAATCGAATCCAATTGCCATTCATTATCCAAAGCGAATCAAAACGGAAAAAGAGTTTAGAACAAATTTCACGCTTCCCCTGTCCTAAGGATCAACACAATTGCGCTTAATTTTATGACAGAGTGCTTAATACTGGGTCCAGGAGGGGGAATGTTGGGGATAATTAAAGCCCTCAAATCGTCCTTTCTGGAAGTGATTAAGTTTAATATTTCTTGTGGAATGGAAGGGCTTTTGGTAAATGGGAATCCAAATGTATTACACCATTCTGCACACATTTTTAAATCCAATTCCCTTTGAGGAGGAGGAGAAAGAGGAGAAAGTCGTTTTATGTTATTTTATTTCCCGAATGTAAACTCTAGTTTCCCCTCACGAAAGCCCATTCTACCATTTCATTACTTTTATCCGGGAATGCGAGCAAAACGTGACAAGGAGTAGTGCAAAGTTAAACCCAAAAGATACATGGTCAATCGATATTTTCTTTCACTTTCTCTTTCTTCTATCCACCAAACTGTCATATTATAATTCCATTCTTTGTAGTCTACGACCGACTACCAAAAGGAGGAAACTTAAGGAGATCAATGAAATGAACAAGGACCAACCCTCCTCTCTCACAGATTTGAATTCTAAAATCATACACCAACTTTTTATTACAAACTCCACTCTCCACTCACCGAATGGCAAAAGTTAAAATCATGGAGGAGCGGGGCCTTAAGTGAAAGAAAATAAAGCCAAGGGAAGTTGCCTTCTGTGAGGCAGCAGCAAGGTTATAGTATTAGGATTTTGCCAAAAGTTTAATCGAGGCAGAGGCATGTGTGCCTAAAGAATCAGTGTGGTTACATACGCGCGGCTAAACTGAAGGGAAGTTGAAGTAATGAAAGTGAATGATGAGAACAAAAAGCAGACATTAATGCAGCATTATTTCATAGGAGCGGGATTGAATGGTTGGGATATGGACTAGGGATGAGGGCTTTTCGGAATGAAGGAATAAATGCACATGTATAGTATGGAGAAAGAGCAGTGCTTCCCCCCTTAAGTCCATGTCAAAGGATAGTATAAAATAGAAATGGAAGATTATAGTGACTCTGCCAATGTGCGAGGAAGAAACCTGCTTCAAAATATCAATTTCCTTCAATTTCATCTCCCTTTTTCCTTCTGGCGTTGTGAAAAAGATGAGTGGTTCTGGTGGAAAATGGAAGTTAAAATGGTGTGCCTACTCACGTAATTAAACAACTTGGCCAAATTCAGCAGTCACTAGTCACGGCCGGAGCTCATCCTCAAGGAGATCCCGATTTCCTTTAATAAGTTTTATGAGCTAAATCACTCCACACCGTTTCCTGTCATTTACAGAAACTGCAAAAACTGCATTAGTCAACTTCTCCCCTTTTCATCCCGTAAGCAACAAAACAACGTCATGAAATGCCCAGACTCAGTAGTTATAACGAACAAACTCGCAGTCTTTAAACGCACAGCCTTGGGGTTTCACCACCACCAAAATCCCAGAAAAATAAAATGGTCGCAAGGGAAGTTGAAGGCTGTGTCACTCGCCCTAATAATAATAATATTAAAATTAGTTCCAAGGCGGAATATGAATCAGAGAAACGGCATGTTATGTGATTTTTATCTTCTTGTTGAACTCTGCCCTTCCTTGCACAGTTACACTCCTTCATACAATTTAACTTGGAAATTACAATCTTGAAAAAATTGTTGCATAAATGCAGTTATATCCACTCGTAAGGAAGACTAATCTGACTCTTTTATTCAGTGCATTTCCGTTGTTTGCTACAAGGCTCGACCGATTTTTGACTAAGTGAGAATGGCAGTGTTGTATGAACACAATGGGCCTCCATTGTTATCCTCTCCCGCTGATTTTACACTGGGGAAGTTTAGTGTTTTATAAAGAGGGAAATATTACCCACACCCAGGTGGATGATGTTCATAATTCCCTTATACTTCCTTACATTTTCCAAGGTGCGCAAATAATTAATCAACTTATAACTAAAATTAAATTTGGTTTATTCAACATTCTCTCAAGAGAGGGTCCTACAAGGTTCCCCGACATTCCCCTCCCTCTCTTCTTATTTTATAAAGATACACAATGGAAGAAAATTAATACAGATTCACAGACATAAAAAAATGGCAAAGTGACTTTTATTGACTTGCGCCGGGGAAAATGTGCATAAAAGTTCTGATACTTTTTCCGCTTTTGGACCGTGTGTGTGTGTGTGAAAGATAACAAATTATCCTAGCAGTGTCTCTGCAAAGCCAGTACATTATTCTCAAGTTCAATAAACCCTGGTAGGTGCCAATAGTTTTAACTAAAGGGCACTCGAGTACATATGTTAAAACAGGGGATTAGTACATTAGAATTTTAGCCAGGTAGTGGCATGGCATGGCCTAAATCCCATCATCTAAAAATATCCAACACGGGAACTTAACTTTTTGTGAGTGGTGCGTGTGGCCTTAAACAACTGGAAAATATAAGAGGAAGTTGCATTAATGCCACCATCACTAGAATCACCACGAAGCCATTTTAAGAGAAAGTTTTCGCCTCTTTTTCCATTCCTAATTCTCGTCATCTTTCGACGCGCGGCGAGTTTGTGTATCAGAACCATTACCACCACCACCACCTCCTTCTTCAATCTTCCCTCCTTCCTCCTCCATTCTAATTTTTTGGCAAAGTTTTGCTAAAGCCAAAGCTTCAGTTAAACCATCATCATCAAAGACACATCATCTGCTGTAGTAAACCAAATCGAAACAGGGAGCTCCCGTCTTCCTTTTGATGTGATAAAATGCTCCTCTGGAATTGGATCCGGCAGGAGAAGGAAAGTTGTTTAAGAGTTAAGGGAAGATCCCATCCACAGCCTCCCCTTTCCTTTTGCTTCAATTTTAACTCATTAAAGCCTTCATTCGGAAGTAACAGAAGAAGAAAAACAGGGATTCAAAACATTATTATTCAGTGGGGAAAACATTCAGGGGAGTGAGGTAAACTATCAAACAATCAATCCTTGCAAGTTAAAAGGAGTCAAATTGAACAACAGAGCTCAACTGCCACATACTATAAAAAAAGAATCTTGAATCTCCACTCTCACACTACGACAGACTAACCTTGGAAATGGAAATTATGTTAATTTCCCATCATGCTAAATGCACGCATTTTCCTTCCTTTTTGAACTACTTCCAAATTCACTTTTCATACACATCATTATCTATTATTCTCCGGCTCACACAATTAATCAAAATTAATTACAAATCACATTGAAATGTCTCAGCGTCAAACCAATCGCAAAAATTCTGAAGTTATTAATTATACACAGTCGGTAACGCTTTTTCTGCAGAGAGAGAGAAATTGCCTAACCTTCTTATTCCCCTGGCGTCTAATCACCATCAACCTACACGTCTATTTTTTTTTACAAATCTAATACCAAAGGAATCAATCTGAATTTCCCTTAAGCCCATCCAACGAAGAGACCGAGTGAAACAAAAGATTTTCTAAATGGAATCATGCGTACGTGAGTTCGATCAAAAGCCAAAGCCAGTCAAGTTGACTCAAACAGGAGCACCGAAATTGGTTTCCAACTGCGAGAGGGAACTATATCATCCCATTTTTCGCGGATATAAAACATTTTATGCGAGGAAAAAGTTGGCAATTTACAACAGTAAAATCCATTGGGAAGTGAACTACGCAAGAACAAAAGAATGGAACGTAACGAAAATAAAATGACAAATCCTTTAGAGTTAGAGACCTCTATAGCCTCGGAAGAATTCTAATTAATGGAATGCCAATTTAATCCTATCATTGTACACGTGGGAAACATTTTTTTCTTCCCAATAAATCGACACAGATCCCAAAATCACCAAAGAGAGTTGGTCCCAAGGTTAAATTATATTTCGCCTAGATTAAGAAAACGCGACTTTTAGCTGCAAGGGAGAGGGGAGTGACGAGGATGACGACGGTCGTTGTTAAAAGTAAAAAAAAATACGAAAAAGAAGGAAGGGAAAAAAGTTTTCTGATCTTCCTTGCACACTGTTTGGAGTTGAGCATGAGTCGCTTTTATTCTTTTCTGTGTCGAAATAATATCCTCCTCCTGCAGAAGAACAAAGGGATGATGATGGAAAAAATCAAGGGAAATGAACATAAAAAAAACAACATTAATAAGCCAAAACGGGCGGCGGATGATGAGAAGAATTGAGAAAGATACGAAGCTTAAATGCTAATATATGCTAGAAAAAAAATCCACATATTCCACTGTCTAAACGGAGAAAATATGATTTACGTAATTAGGCAAAAGACGAAAATTAGTAGTTAGTTAACTGGGGTTCAAGATTTTTCTAATCGGATTCATCAGGGAATTGAGGCTTCTTCACCACCAATGTTATTTATGGGAGACGCAGAAGAGGTTTAACCGCATGTTTCCGCTCTCTCGCTTGAAAAGAAAATCCCCATATTGGAAAGGCATAGTTGACAAAGGCCACAATGGGAATCATCATTAGCATTATTATAACTAATAATAATTCCAAAGCATTTCAAATTACTGAGAGACTCCAGTGAGCCTTTGGGAAATAAATGTTGGGATTAAACTCCCTTTATTTTCACCACTCATTCGAAAACAATGTGAGGAGTTTACTAATAGTTTAACAATAATAAAACGAACCAGCAAAGAACCTCATTTCCAAGGATCCTCACACTCGATTATAAATTATTCATATAATTATTCAGCACACGTTACGTCCTGTGCACTTGGATTTCATCATGCGCCCTCCTTCCTCCAATATGATCATCAAATCCTCATCCAGAATTCTCAAACTTATAATCAATCCTTGTATAAGTGTAAGACAGAGTGCAATTTCACAGGTTGCGTGGAGATTAAAATATGTGCAAAAGGGACGAGGCGCGCGTCAACTTAAATCGAGATCATAATCGCCTTGAACGATTAATAAGGTGGATCTCGTGCAAAAGAAACAAGACTCATCATTATTTACGACCTAGAAAGCCTTGATTTTATAAATCGGAAAGAGAGCTTACTTTACAAGTAACGTAACAGAGTTGGCAGAAGAATAAAGTGGAAAAAATTATCCATTTCCATACATGAAAACCTCCCTATGCGCCAGTATGTGGACACCCCCCCTTAGTCGAAGGATCAGGACACCCACCCTGGGCCTTCGGCCCAGGGTGGGTGTCTTGAAACTGGCCAGGGACACCCATACGTCCTGAATTTATTGTTT
>VNWY01001596.1:0-13425 GCA_009869845.1 Pseudachorutes palmiensis
ACTCCGAAATTACTATAATATACTTTAAAGTTTAAAACACCACGTAAACTCCGCTGCTTTGTTATACCCGGGTTGCCACGGTTTATTGTCTATCACCAGGAGCACAAGGATAATCCACCCAAGGGTGTGAAGAAAGTGACCTATATGCCAGTTCTGAATTCAACTTACAGAAGCGGGTATCTTCTCTACCTCATGCAAACAGATTTCCGCGAAGAATTTCTTCATTTGCAAATAGACGAGTTTCAAATCTTTCCCTTGGTTCAAAATCAGCTTACGGTATATAACATGTTCTTTTGGATTGCACCAAAGGGCAGAGGCTTTCGTTTCCTCACTCCATGGCGTATGCGCCTAATTAAAAAACTCGTGTTAGTTTTATTTGGAATGCTTTTCCAAATTGTGGTTGAAGACAGCAACATAACCATAAGCAGTTGGTCCATTCCATTGGTCAATTTTACAGCTTCTAATGTCATCTCTAACATCAGTCCTAGGTAAAGAAATAAGAAAGTAGTAAGGATACACAACTAGATGCCTCATAAGCACTTTATGCTTCCAGGTTCAGTAGAGGATACTCAATTGCATCACTGGAATCCCTTTTCTCACTTTGAAAGTGGATCCAACTGCCAAAAATATTCAATAAATCAAAATGAAGTTGAATGCTGTGATAATCTTGGTTATATCATTTCCATGTTTGATTTCTGCATTCATGTTCCCACCGTCAGAAAACCCAAATTACTTTCTATACTTTGTTTTCAAATTCACCCACAACTCTACAACGGACTTTATGCTGAGTATCCTTGAACAATCACACGAAGAAAATACCCCAGTCATCGTTGCTACCCCAGTTATTGTCTATCACCAGGAGGACAAGGATAATCCACCCAAGGGTGTGAAGAAAGTGACCTATATGCCAGTCCTGAATTCAACTTACAGAAGCGGGTATCTTCTCTACCTCATGCAAACAGATTTCCTCGGGGAATTCCTTCATTTGCAAAAAGAAGAGTTTGACTTTGACGAGATTCAAAATAAGAAGACGTTATACAACATGATCTTCTGGATTGGGCCGAAGGGAGCTGACTTTTGGGAGACAGATGGATTTTATTGGCCATTGCTCATCGACGATGTTAGAAGACTCGTGAGAGCTTTGTATGGAATGCTGTTCCAAGTTGTGGTTGAAGACAGCAGCATAACCATAACCAGTTGGTCCATCCCATTGGGCAAGTTTGCATCTGCTAACACCATCACTAACATCAATCCGAGGTAATGAAATAAGTAAGGCTAATAGGAAACAAATACTAATAGATGCCTCATAACATTATGTCATTGTAGATTTACCGAAGGATGTTCAATTGCATCCTTGGAATCCCAGTGGCTGAGTGTCAATAGAGACTTCTTAGGGAAGTTTGCATTCACTAATTTGGATGACTCCAAAGTGGCTTGCTGGACAAATGAGTTGCTCGACAGATACCCGGAATGCAATTTCCCTCAGGAACCCTCTTGGACTGATGCCTTATCCGCATATAACCTCACCGAAATCCAAGCGAATGATCCGAGAAGAGAAAACGCGTTTCAAATTAATAACAACAACTTTGGGACCTATATCGCTTACCGAACATTTACCGGGGAAAAAAAATTTGGTGCTTTAGGCGCGGAATCTGGATACGTCAGACGCTTTACAGACAACCATGTAAGTGCTTACATTTACTGCGAAGCAGACAACACAAAGGAATGGTCACATGCTATTAACCTCTTCCTCCTCCTCTTGCCCTTTGACCCTTTCACCTGGACTGCCATCACAGTCACCTTGTTCTTCGTGTCTGTTGTGGCCAATAAAGGCAAGGGAACCTTCTTCAACTCCCTCTTTTGGAGTTTCTGCGTATTTATGCGCCAAGGGGTCAACCAGTTCACAAAGCTCCTTTGCATTCTCTCAGTATTAGCTACAATAGTCGGGTAAGACGCTTCTTCGACTCAATAGCAAGTTAATTACTTAACCTTCTTTTTAATTTTCAGGACAATTTACGAGTGTTTCGTCACAAGTTCAACTGTGGCGCCACTTTCGGATCAAGTGTTTGAAAACCTGGACGCCGTCTTCGAATCGGGACGGAAGTTATTTGTGACGGGAGATATCGAGAAAATAACTGAAGAAAATATAAATGAATTTGTCCAAGTTATGGATAAGATCAACCACGATTCGAAAGCAAAGGTGAATGTAAGTACGTTTCTGGACTACGTGCTGGTGACCAAAGAAAACTTTGTAACCTTTAGCAAAATAATGGCCACAAAATCTTTCACCTCGTATGACACAGTGGATGTACCCATTCTCCTCTTTAATCTTCGACATTATCAGCCAGATCTCAATTGTCAATTAACAAAGACGCCCTCTTCTTTTCGACAGGTTAGCGCTTTATTCATTGTTCTTCATCGCCCTCTTAGATTCGAAAGGCGAATGTTGCGTTTTGATGTCTCTGGGATTGGGGGTTTCACTTATAGTCTGAGTGACCACAAATTAAATGTGAGTTCTAGTATGCTCATAAGATATTTTGCTCAAGAAGGGTGGGATGCGGAGTTCTATTTTGGTAATTTTCATAAGGCCACGGCTGTCACAATGTACTCCAAAATCCTAATGCCATTCTTCTTATTGGTGTTACTCATCATTTTCGATTTGTTGCAATTCTGGATGGAAATGAGAAAATCCAAAAGACCCTGTAAAAGCATACGATGTAAGAAGAGTGACAAAGTGGTTCAGATTAAAACCGAACCGAAGTCACCGTCATTGGTTTCCAAGAGTTCAGGATCAGTGGAAATTATTGACCCAGTTTTAAGTTGAATAAATTTAAAAGAAAAATGGAAATGTTGATGTTGGGGGAACCATGGTTACTCCATACATTAAGAAATGTAGAGCATTAGGATTTAAAGCTAATTGAATGCAACCATTTGAATAATTTAAAAAGGGGAGGAATGAAAAATGAATTCAAAATGAATTGGTATTTGTAATTTGACATTTGCTAGAATTCTGGAATTGACAAAGTACGAAAGCCCATGGAAAAGCGTATTATGATAGTGGGAATATGATAGGTTAAATGTATACCTAAAAATGCGCTAAAGGTGATGGAATTGAATACTGCTATTCAATTAAGTGGGACTAGAGCTAAGATATTTAGATTATAAATGGGAATATGGAAATATAAATCAACCTATTGTTCAGTTTTATGCGCATTACGTGCCTACTCTTATGGACTAATGTCATTGTCAAATCAAAATTAGTATAATTAAACTGTCGTTAATGGTATATGGAATTTGTCTATTTTGCACAGATTTATAACCTCGCTATGCCCTGAGATACCAATTTATACAACGTCCGACGCATAATTGCGTCCGGTGGCAAAGTGTATCACAAAGTTCTTGTTTCTGTACTAATAGATACTCATATCCATGTACTCTGTAGTGTAGGGGTGAGGTTGGGTCTCAACCAATCAGGAGCGGATGTATCCATCCAATTAAATCACGATGTTTTCACTCAAGGCCACATATGAATGGGAAAGGGAGGAGCCTGGAAGGAGCTAAGAGACTCTTCTAGGAAAACGTTTAGTGGAGGAACCAATCCCCTATTTCCCGAAGACAATGCATCCGTCCAATGCCTATTTGCCTATTTCCATACGGCTGTTTTATTCTATAGGTAGGGGGAAGCCATTTTTATGGGTCCAGTGGCTACACTCTATTTAGTTTGAAAACTCGTAAACTCGCGCTGTTCTAGGATGTTTTTCTGACCAAGAATGAATGAGAACGATTAATTCGTGATGGGAGTGAGGTGGTTCTCATGAAAAAACTGAGAGTCGTCTTCCTTGGAATGGAAAGTCTGGATCTTTCAATAGAATGTATTAATGAGAAGGAGTCAACTCAAGGTCCATAATGCAGGCAAAGCAAGCCAAAAACGGGTTTTTAACAATTTTACACAGTAGAATGAATTGGCAATACGATTAAGGGGTAAGGAAAGTTGAAATCCTAGAAATCTTGACCTATAAAAGGATTGGGATTGAATGAACCGCGACCATTATCAACCTACCTTCTCATCTTCAATCAATTCTCAAAGTATCAGTACCGCAGAGGTAACTTTTCTTAAGTTTACATTCGACCTTTCACCTTTCAGTTCAAGATTTTTGCGTTTTAGGTTTGGATAACAATGGGAAACGAAGGATCACCTCTGACATCGCCGGGTTCTCCCTTCACCCATGGGAAGGATTCAATCGCCGTAGTGGGCATGAGCTGTCGATTTCCTGGAGCAAACACGCCAGATGAATTCTGGGAAGTCTTGTCCCAGGGGAAGGACTGCATCGTCCCAGTCCCAGCAGATCGAAAATTGGTCAGAGAAGAAGGCAATTACGGATACGGAGTGTTTCAAGCGGGGTTTCTCAAATGCCCGATTGACGAATTTGATGCAAGTTTTTTTGGAATTAGTCCAAAGGAGGCACCATTCATTGATCCACAGCAACGGCTTTTAATGGAGGTGACTTGGGAAGCACTTGAAGATGCTGGAATCGATACCCTATCACTCAAGGAATCGGACACGGGGGTATTCCTAGGGGTATGGCAACAGGACCACTCTGCACTGTTCCCTAAGGCTGAGCTAACGCAAAATGAAAATCACTACCAATACCTTGGAAATGCATTTAGCGCCGCTTCGTCTAGAATTTCTTACTTTCTTGGACTCAATGGCCCAGCAATAGCTACAGAGAGGTAACTTTTTTCAAATAAAGTTTGTTCATCAATATGATAACTCCTTTTTTCAGTGCTTGTTCATCTTCAATGACCGCATTGCATCAAGCATGTCGATCCCTTTCCTACGGAGACACGACATTGGCCATTTACAGCGGGGTCAACGTGATCCTTGACTTGTCCGTTGTAAGTTTAAACGTCCTCTCTAAAGATCAGAGGTGCAAAACGTTTGACGAAGGTAAGAGCTTACAATACAATACGCCAATAAACTTTATTTTTTATTTAATTTAATTTTAATTATCAAAAGGAGCAAATGGCTTCGTAAGAGCTGAAGGCTGTGGTGTCCTAATCTTGAAGCGCCATTCAGATGCTGTGAAAGATGGAGATTTCATTCACGCCCTCATCCGGGGTTCGGCGCTCAACAACGACGGCGCAAGCAGCAGCTTTGGTACCCCAAATGGGCATGCGCAAGAGCGCGTAATTAAAGCAGCGTTGCAAAACGCAGGAGTCGAACCTTGTGAAGTGAGCTATATGGAAGCTCATGGAACTGGAACTGCAGTTGGAGGTTAAATTAATTTCAAAAAGGTCAATTTTTAGATTCTAACTTAATTTTTTTTAGATCCGACGGAAGTAAATGCAATTGGAAACGTTTATTCAAAAAATCGAACTAAGCCTCTCATCATTGGGTCTGTGAAGACAAACATTGGCCACACAGAAGCAGCTGCAGGAATTGCATGTAAGGTTTATTATTTGTTTATCCTTTATTATTTGGATTTTTATTTATTTATATTTATTGATTTTTATTCTTTAGCTATCATCAAAGTGATCTTGTGCTTAAGACACAAGGCCATTCCACCACACTTGCACTTGAAGACGCTCAATCCAAAGATTAACCTGGACAAAATCCCAGCTCAAATCCCAATGGAACTGATGCCATGGAATGACAAGAATAGAATTGCTGGGGTAACTTCATTTGGCATAACTGGAGTCAACGTCCATGTTCTACTGCAAGAGCCCAGCCAAACCTTCCAAAAGCCTATTGCAAATGACAGACCACAGTTGATTCAGATTTCTGCTAAATCGGACCAGGCATTGGAAGCATTGGTAAACAAATATGTACACTTTCTTGAAGATGGCAGTGATGCTCTTGCATTAGAAGATATTGCCTATGGAACGAACGTCTGCCGGACCAGCTTGCGTCATCGTACATCCGTGGTCGCTAGAAGCACTCAAGATCTGCTGACAAAGTTAAAGAACGGAACATATATCAAGTCTCAAACGAATGAGAAGCCAAGAGTTGCATTTCTTTTCACAGGCCAAGGATCCCAGTATCATGGCATGGGGAAAGCCCTCTACAAAATGTTCCCTGAATTCAAGCAAGCCATGGACGAATGCGCAAAGCTTTGGGAACAACGAGTTGACCTAGTTTCCCTATTTGATATCACTTGGGGAACGGAAGGAGCACTGCTAGATAATCCAGAGTACTCTTCACTGTCCATTTTCTGCCTTCAATACTCGCTGCTGGAACTGTGGGGGTCTTTTGGAGTTCAACCTGACGTCGTCCTTGGCCATAGTTTTGGGGAAGTATGTGCATCTGTTGCAGCTGGGGTGTTGACATTAGAATCTGCATTCAGTCTTGTTCACAAAAGAAGTAAGTTGTTGAAGAAAGTGGCACCAGGAGCCATGCTTGTTCTGAAAACGTCGTTGGAGAAAACGAATACAATCCTGGCCGAATTCAAGCTGGAAGAGCCAGGGGATGAAAACTGGCTTGACATCGCTGCTGTAAATTCAGCTGAGCAAGTAGTCGTCTCCGGAAGCGTTTTGACCGTTACGAAGATCCAGCAGTTTTGCTCTACTTTGGGCGTCGCTTGTCAAAAACTGAGGTCAACTCATGCATTCCATTCTAGAGAAATGGGCGGAATTGCAGGTGACCTGGGGGACTTTGTCCCCTCGCTGACTCCAAACACACCTTTACGTGCCACCTACATGTCCAGTTTGCTAGCTACCCAAATGACAACAGCAGAAGATTTCAGCGCTTCTTATTGGCAACGGCATTTACGTGAGCCAGTCAACTTTTCCTCTGCTGTACACAAAGTCTGGGAAAGTGGTGTCCGCTGCTTCATTGAAATCGGTGCTAAACCAATTCTTATTGGACTAGCAATGGCCAACATTGGAGGAGATTCAACGGCCAGTTTCGTTCCATCCATGCTGAAGTCTGAAGATGAGTTTGCCACCATTTTTAATGGCCTGAGCAAATTGTACAGCCTTGGTTATGGCTTACGTTGGGACAAGTGGTTTGGCAAGAAGGAGAAGATGATTACCCGGATGCTTCCAAAGTATCCATTTCAACGGCAAAAGTATTGGTTTGAACAACCTGATACTGATGACTTGATTATGAAGAGCGAAGTGGTTCACCCGTTACTCGGACAGAAGCTACCGTCACCCGTGGTCCAAATGTTCTGTAAGAAACTCAACTCAGCTGACCCTGAACTGTCGTATGTCTCCGACCATTGCGTTGCTGGGAAAATCATCCTCCCTGCTGCATCGTATTTGGAGATAATACTGGCAGCTGGAAAACAAGTATTGCAAGAGGCTAGCTTCCAAGGCCCTCTTTTGGTTCAAGATTTGGTAATTGAAGCGGCACTCGAACTACAAAAACCTTGTCGGATCCATGTAATTGCAGAAGAAAATCATACCAATGATTCTGCCCAGTACAAGATATCCATCTACCGTTTGAAACAAGGGGGAAGTTGGAAACGCCATGCTACTGGAACAGTAAGCCCGGCACCTCCAACAACGACAATTGGAGTTGAAATGGAGTCGAAACAGTGGAAAGAAACACCGAAAGAAAGCTTGGCTAAAGTTTACAACTCAATAGCCTCTGCAGGGATTCAATTTGGACCTAAATTCAGAAGCTTGGAAACTGCTTGGAGTCGGAGTTGTAACGGCCGGACTGAACTGCTGACAGTAGTAAAAATCCCAGCTGGAAGTGAGAAATATGTTTGGCATCCGATCGTACTAGATGCCATGATCCAGACTTATGCATTCAAGACAGCTTTAACTCCAGGCGCCAATACCAAAGTTCAACTTGCACTTCCAATCGGAGTTCGAAAGTTTATTTGGACAACAGAACCAATAGGAACTACCATCTATATCCGCCTGGTTTGGACAGATGACGGAGATGAAGGCGGAGTTGAAATTTTCCACGAAAACTTGACACTGCTTGGGGTTATGGACGGAATTGAATTGGCTCTGACGAATGTCCATTCATTCCTGCGACTTCTTCAAGCTGAGGAAAATCCGCTTCCTTCTTTTATTCAAGAAATATGGAGACCATCTCCAGCCACGGAGGAGAAACGCGTTGATTTGCATTCTCTAAGGGTTAAACGGACTTCAAAGGAACTGATAGAAACGATCGCAGACATGCAGCAATTTGAAGAAGTTTCCTGGCAAGGACTTTCCCTGTTGAACCAAGTTTTGACCTTTGCCTTAATCAGGGGGGTTTCCGAATCAAACTGGAATCTACCAGAAGTTGGGTCAACATTGGATGTCAAGGAGCTGAGAAGCAAGCTCCCAACTACTCTCCAGAAGACAAGGTTCATTGAATTTATTCTTTGGATTCTCGAAGAAGAAGGATTTGTTAAGCACCATGAAGGGAATTGGTCTATCATTTCGCAATTACTTTCACCAGACGATTGTTCAAGAAAAGTGGAATTGCTTCTGGAAGAAGCCGAATGCATTTTAACCGGCGACGCAATCCTTGGCTTCGTAAGACGTGTTGCTGATAACTTTACACAAGTGCTGAGCGGACAAATGAGCGCATTGTCGCTCCTTTTCCCGGAAGACTCGACTTCATTTGGAGCACAGCGTTTTTATATTGACTCCAAAGTTATTCAAACGATTTCCTCAAGTGCAATCGTCCTTCTGCTAGACTCAATTGTTCAGATGAACGACAAGAGTAAGCCAATTAGAATTTTGGAAGTCGGTGCTGGGACTGGGGCCACAACAGAACGACTAGTGAAGCGACTCAAAGCTCTTGGATGTTCATTTAGCTACACTTTTACAGACATTTCACCACATTTTGTGTCCAAGAAAAATCGATTTCAATCAGAACCAAACTTTGACTTCCAAGTCTTCAACATCGATGGAGATCCACTGAATCAAAATTTGGAACCAGAATCATTTGATGTAATCTTAGCTTTCCAAGTGCTTCACGTTTCAAAAAACGTGCGTGGAGCACTTGCAAACCTCAACGCCCTCTTACGCCCTCAAGGAGCTCTAGTCTTCACCGAACACTTTAAAGAAATCCGTTGGTTATCATTATCCTTTGGATTGCTTCAAGATTGGTGGGGATTCCAGGACGAACGTGACCTTGGCCCTCACCTGTCAGTACCACAATGGAAACAATACTTTGCTGAAACAGGGTTTGGCGAGTGTGAAACAGTTGAAATTCTTGGCCAATCCTTTGGAGGAATATTTGCCAAAAAGACCAACTCTCCACTGTATTCAATAACAAAGACAAGCGAAAGAATCTGGCTTGTTTTCAACGACTGGTCAGATCTGAGCATTCTGTTGTGCAAGAAATTGGAGTCTTTTGGACGGAGAGTAATTCAGATCAACTTTGAACCTTGCAGAGGGGCAAATGGCAGAGAGGGAGTGGCAATGAATCCATTGAATCCGGAGAGTTTCACGTCATTGTTTGAACAATATGATGATCAAATGGGTGTAATTGAAGGCTGCTTATATTTCTGGACTGAGGAATTTGGAGATGGCGTCAAGTCGGTGGAGATTGGATGCGGTGGTTTGCTTCACCTCTGTCAAGCATTTCTGTCATACTGGATTGAACATAAGCCTCGTCTCGTCACTGTCACACGTGGAATACACTCTATAGAAGATGGGCCTTTGGGGCTACCACATGCGGCAACAACTTGGGGATTCATGAAGTGCTTCGTTAACGAAAATCCAGAAGTCCAGGTGCTACTGATTGACTTGGACCCAGTGCCACATTCATTTGAGGCAGATGAAATCTTTTCTCAGTTGTGGACAAACAAAAAAAAGAAGGAAGAAATGTTCATAGCAATTCGTGACAGCAAGACTTACGCTTTACACCTAGACCATGCAACAGAACCCCAGAGTCCTTTAAATTTGCAACAGTCAAGTCGCTACAATTTTATCAACCCGCCCACAAAGATGTTCAACGACATCAAGTTTGAACTGGCAGGGAAGGCAGAAGTTCAAGCAGATCAAATAGAAATTGGAATGAAGGCTACTGGACTAAACTTCCGTGATTTATTTGCAATTCTACGACCAGATGGATTCCCAAGCGATGCAAATGTTGGACTAGATGTGGCTGGAATTGTGACTCGCGCAGGGGCGGATGCAAAATTCAAAGTTGGTGATGAAGTGTTTGGATTTACACTCGCTTGTGGGATGGGGAGCCACGCTGTTGTTCGAGAAGATACAATTATGAGGAAGCCAAGGTCAATGACATTTACCGGAGCGGCAACTCTCCCCTGTGCATTCCTAACTACGTATTACTCTCTTGTCAAAGTGGCTTCGATTAGCAATCAAGACAGGGTTCTTATCCACGTGGCGTCAGGAGGGGTTGGATTAGCTGCAATTCAAATTGCTCAAAGCGTTGGAGCAGAAATCTACGCCACTGCAGGAAGCAAACGGAAGCGAGCCTATCTGGAGTCACTCGGAATCAAAAACATTTACAATTCAAGGAACACAAACTTTGGGGAAGAAATACTGGCAGACTCAGGCAGTCGCGGAGTCACAATTGTCTTGAACTCGTTGACTTCACCAGGATTCAAGGAAGCGTCGCTCAGAGTCTGCGCAGAAGGAGCTCACTTTATAGAAATGGGGAAATTGAATGTCTGGAATGAACCGGAAGTGAAGGAATTGCGACCAGATGTGAATTACAAAATCGTTGACTTGAGTTATATGGCTCAATTCGAGAGAGAGCTTATGACGAGAATGGCAAAGGAGCTGGAATTTGAGTTTCAAAATGGAAGATTCAAAGCTTTGCCACATACAACATTCCAACTGGACCATGTTCGAAGAGCCTTAAATTTCTTTCAAGAAGCCAAACATATTGGCAAGGTGGTGGTGAAACATCCAAAAGCGACGATTGAAAAAGACCGAACGATCGTACGTCACGAATATTTTGACAGAGAGTCTACCTACTTGATCACCGGAGGTCTCGGTGGAATTGGAATGGAAGTGGCAAAGTGGATGATTACTTCTGGGGCTGTTCATATTGTCCTTGTGGGAAGGAATCCACCAACCCCGAAGACGCAGAAGCTCATTGACTCTTGGAACGCTTGTGGCAGTTCCGTAGTCACGTTTCAAGTGGACGTTAGCGATTACGACCAATGCGCTGACCTAATCAACACAATTCGAAACAACCTGCCACCACTCCGTGGAATTTTCCATTCCGCTGGCCTTCTATCTGACGCCACCATAAGCAACCAATCTGTTGAGAAATTGCGATATGTTTTTGGACCAAAGGCATACGGCGCTTGGCACTTCCATCAGCTCACCCAACACGACGATTTGGACTACTTTGTTTTATTCTCTTCAACTGCTGCCATCCTGGCTTTCTCTGGACAGAGCAATTATTGCGCTAGCAACCGATTCCTTGATGCTTTGGCTCACCACCGGATAGCCAGGGGCTTGCATGCGACGACCATCAACTGGGGCGGATGGACAGAAGTTGGAGTCGCAGCTACGATGAAAGGAGCCCAAGAAGGTGCTAAAGGGATGTACTGGTTTACACCACAGCAAGGCATTGCTTCCCTAGAGCACATTCTAAACTACAATTTGGCCCAAGTCAGTGTCCTCGGGGTCAGCGATTGGAATGCCGTCCAACAGTTTTATTCACAACGAAATTATTTCTTAGAAATGAAAGGTGAACAGAAGGGTGAACAGAAGGGTGGTACATTAGAAGAACTAATTGAATCCATCAAGTCTGCGAGTGGAGAAGAATTGGAGGTCAAAGTTCAATTGTATTTGGAACTCGTGTTGAAGGATTCTCTTCAGATCAAAGGAAATGAAAGGATCGATCCTGATCAAAATTTTCCTTCACTGGGAGTTGATTCTCTGACAACAATGGAATTGAGGAATCGACTACAATCGATAATGGACAAGGACCTGAGTTTGAATGTAATTCAAGAGAACTTGACGATAAGGAGCCTGGCAAGGAAAATGGCAAGTATGATTGGGAATTCAGAATTTGAAATGAAGGAAACAAGGACCTTGCGTCAATTCATTACTGAAGATTCAAAACTCCCGCCTGAAATTGTAATTCCAACTGAACCTCCAGTAAAGCCGTCAGAAGTTCGCAACGTTCTACTCACCGGAGCCACTGGACACTTGGGTGTTCATTTCTTAGCTGCTTTAATTCAGCGTGGAATTTCCGTTACGTGTTTGGTTCGAGGAGAAACTTCGGAAGAAGGGAAAGACCGACTGGAATTTGTGTTGATGAAATACAAACTGAACTTGGACTCATCCAAGATCCAAATTGTGGTGGGAAATGTGGCTGCCAGGAATCTGGGATTGAACAATGCTGAATACTCCCGGCTCTCTTCTAGCATCGACGCTGTCATCCACACTGCTGCAAGAACCAATCAAATAGAGCCTTATGTCGACGACGGGAATGAGAACAGTTTGAGAAATCAAAACGTCGGTGGATTGAAGAACATCCTAAGGTTCACTGTTGCCAAAAAGCACATGCTCCTGCTCCACTGCTCGAGTCTCGTTGCCGCTACTGAAATTCAAGACGGGATTCTGGTTGAAGAATTTCCAGCAAATGACAACTACGGGGAAGAAGAAATGCTTGGCTACTCCATGTCCAAGTTTGTTGGAGAAAAGTTACTAAAGGAAGCTAAAGAGAGTGGAATTGCTGTAACTAGCATTCGATATCCAGTACTTTTAGGCAACAGCGTGACTGGCCTGATGCCGGTGGAGGAAGATCACTTCTGGAGTGTACTTTGTGCCTCTGTTCAATCTGGAATGGTTCCAGACGGTGATCACATGGGAATTCCTGTTCTTCCGGTGGACACTGCAGTCGAAATTTCCCTACAGATTTTCCTAAGGGACGATAACAACGGTGGAGTGTACAACGTGTCAAGTACAGAGAACGCAAAGAGAGAAGATATCACAGAAGTTGCAGCGGAGCTAGGACATGTTCTGGAACTTGTTCCAGTTGGGACTTGGCGCGATGCTGTTTTCAAGAACTCAAGCAACAAGACGTTGTCATCGATTGCCTTTATGTACAGCGATGATGACGAGCTCAGAGGCAAGCGCGTAGTTTTGAATCCGTTTCAAGGGCGACTGCCTCTTGGCCTTCAATTTTCGGAACTGGGTCAGAAAGTACAGCAAGTGGTGAAGAACGTAAAGTGTTTGATACTTCCGGTGAAAGAAGTACTGAGACGACATTTATCAAAATATTACGAACAAGTGTCAAATTCAAAAAAATATTAAATCTGAGTTTGTAGAAAACTGGTAATAAAAACTTTGAAAATGAAAAGAACTGAAGCATGGATCATGGATCGTGAAACTTAAAAATTCACGTACTAAATCCCATAAGGATTTCCCAAGAATCCATTTACTTCCATTTTATACCCTAGTTCGACAATGTCCAATAAATTAAATGAATTGAATGAATTTATTGCTGGCAAGTATAAGTCAAGTACATGTTGCTTTCGTATC
>VNWY01001597.1:0-13409 GCA_009869845.1 Pseudachorutes palmiensis
TTCTTCAAGCTTGGCTGAAGATGAGGATTGATTTCTCAATACTGGCAAGTTGAATTAATGATTTGTGTGTTCTTAATGTTTGGTTTACGTATGTCCAATTAAGGAAAGGTAAGTTCCCCCACCCACTTTTTGTGCGTGTGTTTTCTTCCTGAAGATCTTTGTGACCTACACGGCGTCCTTATCCGGAGGAGGTGGAGGTCTCCTTCTTCAAAGACGTGACAGCCTAGAAACGCGTCGGCTGTGTGGAACAACGCCAATAAAGAATTTTTCTGGTTCCAAAATACACCAATTCAATGCTCATCTGGTTTCTGGTTCTGAAAGATAAACATGGCGCATAATGACTGTCGTTTGGAGATTGGACTCCAAAAATATCAGTGTTGTACTATACTCGTCTATGGTTTCAAAAGGTTTTCAAACAGTTTGATTGCATTTTCAAATAAAAATTGCTCCAAACAAAGAGAGCCATCAAGATTCATTTCATTTCATTTCAATTCATTGATTGAAAATAATGATGGGTTTGGAAACTAATTCAAGTCAAATAGCGGGCCACTTCATCAAAGTTAGAGCAAAGTGCGCATTTGTCACTCTTAACCGCGCACATGCCGTGTTGTGGATGACATTGAAATGTAAAGGTCAATTTTGAGAAGACAAATGATAATCGTATTTCTTTCGTAGCTCTTGTTGTTAAATCATCAGTAAATTAAAAGGACACTCACTTTGTGCCCGGCAGTTGGAAAATGTCGTGAATTGTTTTCGGAGTATGTTGAGTTGCATAAAAGTCAAGTGTATTTCCATAAGAAGCTCAAAAGAAAGGAAAAGGCGACCGGCCAATTAACATATAAAAAGTTGGGCCGGTGCTATTTTCCTGAAAATTGGCATGGATAATGCCAAAAGTCATAGGAATCTAGAAATATTAATTCCAACCCCAAATTCGGTCGAGGTCAAGGTTGCGAAGCGATCAAAGTCGGGGTGTTTAGGAGTTTTCCCATGCTCCGCCATTCCAATTTTCAGGACAATAGCACCGGCCCAACTTTTTATATGTTAATTGGCCGGTCGCCTTTCTGGGGTTAGCTCTTTAATTATTTCTACATGACCACGACCGCTAAAATAGACGCTGAATGTCTGAGTTCGTCTAAAGGACGAAGTGCGGTGTTTAATCAATAATTTCCCGGAAGCTACCTTTGGATCTTACTTATTTATAGTTATAGTCTTATAGTTATAGTTGTTAATGGTGAACTATGGACCGTAGTTGATTATCCAATTACCGTAAATGTTCTAAAATACCCGGTGAAAGCTATTAAGCGTATGGTTTTCATTAAGTTTTCATTCATTAATTAAGTAATAGGAGGCGCCGGTTTCCTAATAAGCGCCACTGCGTCTTGAGTAGAATTAAATCGGTAACCAAGCGGGTATTTATAACATTGACGGTAAATTGGATACTCTGAAGGTCCATAGTTCACCATTAACAACTATTTATAGTATACTGCAACTAAACTATTACTACTAAATAAACTGAAAACTTTCTACTACTGTTGCTGGTTCAAAAGCGCTAGTGGCTAAGGGATTGAAATGTCCGCAGACCGCAGACTAGTGGGCTTCTGCTTATCCAACTAATCACCACTAAATTACTTTATGCTTTCGTTATGGGGTTCTCCCAACCTTGGAATTGCTAGGCTGTGATTGATTCAGCCTGCAAGGACAATGCCTGATTTTAGGCTATATAACACACCGTTGGAGACTAACTTGGTGTCATTGTCTTTGGAACAGTCTGACTGGTGCCTAGAAGAAAATCCCTGAAACTCTTGAGATGGCTGATAACGTTCAAGTTTGCCCGGTTAACCCCGAATACGTTCCAATTGTTGGTGGTCTTGATTCCGAGAATCAACCTTCCGATTATGTCCGCGAAGTTGTGAAATCTGTAGAGGCCGAGCTCAAGGAACATATCAGTAAAAAGCGAAACGGTGTTGCTCCGGAAAAACTGGAGGTTTTAGCTGCCAGAAGCCAGGTCGTTGCAGGAGCGGTCTACTACGTCAATGTAACACTACATAATAAAGCAGTTTGTTCAATGCATCAGTCACTATCCTGATTTTAATTTACAGCTCCTCATAGGAGAGAATGAATACATCCATGCCGCTATCTTTGAGGACCTTGACGGCAAGAGGAGAGTCGGGCGTGTTTCGGACATCAAGTCATCAAGACTGCAAACGAAAAAGTCACCGGGGATTTCTGAACATATGTCGACAAACTTAATACTATTCTGGAATTTTAATCAGTCTCTTTATTTGATTGGAACTATTAAATTTGGCATGTGACAATTGTCTTCGTATCGGGTTGGTGAGATTTCCTTTCGGAGTCGACCGAATAACTCCGACTCCGAGCAGAGGGTGGCGTTGAAAGGAAACACTTAAAGCTATGTCCGCAAAGTTCATACAGTTGAAATTTATTATTATAATTTTGTTGTAAAACTACACGGAGCAGTTTAGAACGATGGATGGGTTGGGTGAAGCACAGGAATACCTGATAAACGACAAGGGCAAGGAAGAGGTTACGTTGTTCTGCTGGTGATTAGCGCCGTGACACCATGTGGCATAACTCAGTGACAATGGAACGGAGTTATCCTAAGCATGTTGAGGTTTCCTTCGATGACTTGACTATACTTATGACTAGTCTGTAGAATCACGTGTCCACTAGTCGCTGATCGAATCCACCAATAACTACATTTTCTGGTTCAGAAATGACGTCCATTTCAATGCTCATAGGCTTCTATTCACGAACGACATTGCCTTTTTTGCCTCTCTTTGCAGCATTCATAACATCGAACATCCTGCCGTCCCTTTACTATCATGCTGTACAACGAACCCTGAAATACAGGAACTGTTGAGTTCCGGGTGGAAAGATCAACCAGTTGTCGGAGAATGAAGTGTAACGTAGAGTTCACATATGTTTTTCAACACCTTCGCATTTGCAACGACCAAACGACCATTCATCATTTCCTGTCGTTAGCCTATGAATTGAAATGCAAGGGGCGTACAAAGAAATTAATTGTAGGACTTTTAGAGGACTTAAGCAATGACAAGAGCATTCCTGATATAAGTTGTATACAACCGCGTCAATTGCATATACTGTTATCACCTTGGCATAAGAAATACCGACAAGTGCCACTTGCCGTCATCGATATGATTTAATTTGGTGTTCGGAGATTGGTCTCTGTGTAAAAGGCGACACTTGTACCGTAGAGTTATAGGTTATTATTTATTTGTAAAGTATTGTTAGCACAAGGTAATGGTAGCCAAAAGTTACAGATTTACTTGATTTAATACAGTAATTTTTCTATTTCCCTGGCGTCGTGTCTGATTGGAATGGAAGAGACCACATGAACCTGTGGACTCAAGATTGTCCAATTAATACCCAATAAATCACACTGTGGACTCTTTGAACACTTTGATTACTCAATTAAAAGTTAAAACTAAGGAAGTAAATTAAACTTAGCACTCCATGTTACGGTATTAAGATTTTGCTGCCAGAAACTAAATGCCTGTTTGTTCGATATATTTTTCGGTGACCAACTTGGTGTCATTTGTCTTTGGAACAGTCTGGTGGTGTCTAAAACAAAACCCTTGGCGGTCTTAAGATGGCTGATAAATTTTAAGTTTTCCCGCCACGTACAACAATGTGGTGGTCTTGGTGCCCAGAAGGAAGCTAACGATCATATCCGCCAAATCATTGTAGATTTGATGCAGAGCTGAAGCTTCACGTCAAGCAAAAACGAAATGGCGTTACTCCCGACTACTCGAGCCTGTATCATACAGACGCCAGGTCGTTGCAGGAATCAACTACTTTGTCAATGTTGATGTCTCATACTTCTAAACACATGCTCCGCTAAGGACAACGTTTTCTGAAATACGTTTGTTATTATATCCTTGTTTAATTGGAAGAATTAAAATTGAAGATGTGGGGATTTTTTTTTCCATTTTTGTATGTTCTTTTCACCTGCCTGAACTTAAGTCCTGCGCAGCGGCAGGGCCTCTAAATCTTACGTCTGAGGTGCACTGGACACTGAGGTGGGGGAGTTTATTCCGGCCGATGCCATTGAAATTTTGAAAAAGCACACTTCCAATTTGCAATAATTTTATTAGCAATTAGGGGTGGGTGTAAATTCGGCATTTATGGGATTTGGTTATTATTAATTTGACACACTTCACTGAATACGTTATCACAATGGATTCGGAACAGTGGGCCTTTCGGGGTTCTTTCCGGGAGAGACGGAACTTTCCTTTTTTTTAAAGATGTGACAACATATAGAAACATGTCGACTGTGGATCGACGCCAATAAATTATTTCTCGCATACGAAAATATATAAATTATAATGCCCCCTTCTGGCTACGAAAAATAAAATGGCGCATATAACAATCAATGTTATTTGGACATTTGGATTGCTAAACTTATTGATTTCTCAGGCACTCCATTTCTAACTATTCCATGCACTAACAGCTTGATTGGATCCTCAAATAGTTTGTTGCTGTACAGATCTCTTTCTATTCCACGGAATCTAAACAGGTCATTCAAACTTTTTGCATGGCTTATGCAAAACTAGTTGTGTGGTTGTGTCTTTTGGCAACTTTGCCAAAATATGCTTCGTCGAGAACTCTAGATTTTTCATGCCTTCTGACGCTGATTATGCAGCAAAGCCGAAATTTGACGTTTAGGCAGACTAAATAAAGCTTAAAAAGTCAAGTTCAATCTCCCATATCTCTACTTTTTTAAATCCCGTGTATAGCAGACTTCTTAGCATTTTGCGTCAGATCTGATCTCGAGTTCTAGGAATCAACTAGTCTGTCTAGACTCCGGGAATTAGAAATGTTACTAAGGACTCTAATTTTCTTGGTAATTGTGACCACAATTTCAGGGAGAGTCGAAGGGGTCAATGCGGTAAGATTAAAGGAATCTCATCGCATTTTATAGATAACTATTTGCACTAACTGTAATTAATGATCGTGCAGAAGGAAATATTCAAATTCCGGAGGGATTTTAAAGAATCTGAAGTCATTGCATTGTTCGACCATGCTGCGTCTGTCGTTTTGTTGAAGGACCCCGCTGTCCCTGCCTGTTTCATCAAAAATATAAGCAAGCCAGGCGAAAGCCATGAATTCATTTTACCTGGAGACTTGTTGAGCAAATGGAATAGGACCAGCCGCATTGCTTCTGCTTTTCAGAAAGAGTTTTGTTCCAATCTTCTACTTTTCGAAATTGGCGAGCAGCCGGGCACGGTGCCATTACGAAGGGTTCATCGAAATAGACGAAAGAGAAATACAAGTACTCATCGCCAAGCCCATGGAACTGTGAGCGAACGAAGAATTCGCCATTATCAATGGCCAGGTAGCATAGGGTATTTGGATTTTTAAAAAAAGAAATCGACATATTGTATTTTTAAGGTTCTCAGGCACAAATAACTGGCAGTGTCGCTGGACACGGGCATTTCAATGGTCAAGCGCAGTCACTGTATGATGGACTTAGCCAATCACAACTTCAGCTGGGAGGCGTTGGACTCACGGGCAGTATGTCTAGGTAAAAATGTGCACGTATATTTCCGGCAAAAAATATTCCATTTTTTTTGTAGTTTTGCTGGAAGCACTCAATCAGCGCTGAAACTTGGAACACGATCAGGCTCTGGTCAAATTTCTAGTTCTGGACTAGGACAATCCGCTTCTGACTTACATTTGAATCTCGGTGAGCAAGGTCAAGAATCTAAGGCACATGCTATGGTAATGCAGCAACATCGCCGAGGCACAGTTCAGGGCGAGGATGAACATCAATTTGGCTTAGGACACGCCGAAGGTGCGCAAAATCCACAGCAGCAGCAACAAGTTTCTGGACAAATTCATGGTGCGCAGAATCAACAACAGCAGCAACAAGTTTCTAGACAAAATCTTGGCGTGCAGAACCAACCACATCGGCAGCATGGCGCTGGACAAACGCAAGGCGCGCTGAATAGAACAGCATCGGCAGCATATTTCTGGACAAATGCAAGGCGCGCAGAATCAACAATACATACCTGAAAGAAGTCAAGGCGCGTACAGTCAGTATGAGCAAAATGTTCCAAGTCAAGTTGCACAACATGGTTCCCAACATCAACAGATCCAACATAACTCACAACTCGCTTCTGGGCAAGGTGAATACACTAACGGCTACCGAAAACATTTGGCTTCGGGTGCTACGCAAAGTGTCAATGGCCATCCCAATATCAACAGATCCAACATAACTCACAACTCGCTTCTGGGCAAGGTGAATACACTAACGGCTACCGAAAACATTTGGCTTCGGGTGCTACGCAAAGTGTCAATGGCCTCAGCCCTTCACTGCCGGAGCAGTTTGGCACTACTCCAAATGGGTTCAGGATGTACACAGTTCCGCGCTCTGAACTTCCAACCAATGTGTATGAAGGTTCAGAACATTCGAGTTTCGGCCAATCATTCCAAACCGATCAAAGACTTGGTCTGCACTCGCAATCTGTGCCACAAATCCAGCCGGATAGGACAGGTATCAACGGTCAAACATGAAACATCTTTTCGTAGTCACAGCGATACTCCGTTGGCCAAACCAAGGGTTGATCTTCCATCAAGTCAATCGAATATTCAACATTCTGGTCATCAGTCTGGACAGCTGGTCCCGGTTGTGGGACAAGGTGGAGCAGGAGTATTCCAGGCCGACTACACTCGAGTCAAGGAAAATGTCTCTCCCGTGACTCAAAATGCGTATTACAGAAACGGAAATGGACAACGGAATGGTCAAATTCAACGCACGAGTGAACAGCGTTACTTCAACCAACAAACTCAATTGGACACTTTGCCAATCACAAGAAACTTTGATTTACCAGGAATTCATGGAGGTTCACAGTTCCCACAAGGTGCTCCTCAATTCACGCAAACTCAACACGACACTACGCAAAGAGAATACGTACAAGATGAAACCAGTGGAATCTTACAGTCACAACGACCATCGACAACACAACAGTACCCAAGACAAAACGGAGGCAAAATAGTTCATCAGCAGACAACATTAACACAGCGACCCGCCCCTTTTGAGCAGCCGGCGACTCAGAACGGGCATTTTCACCAATCACAGTCTCCAATTCCAGTCCAGCCTCAGCTGTCAACGGTCCAGCAATCAACATTTTCTGGACAGACGCTTGCGCAGCCTTCTACAGCTAACCAGTTTGGGCAAGAAGCTCCTCTTTTGGGTCAGCATATCTTTGGACAACAAACCCCTCGAGGTGAGATTCCAATGCTAACCAACTACCCAACCAGCAAAAATGGACGCCGCGTGTATCAACGACGAATCGTCACCTACTATCCGCCCCAAATGACCTCCATGACACAACAACCCCACTATGTTCAGCAGACAATGGCAGGAAGTCAACCACAAACCAGCACAAATGGACGCCGCGTGTATCAACGACGAATCGTCACCTACTATCCGCCCCAAATGACCTCCATGACACAACAACCCCACTATGTTCAGCAGACAATGGCAGGAAGTCAACCACAACCTATTTCTGATCCGCGTAGACAAATTCAGACCCCATCCCAAACTGTCACAGAAGTGCCAACCCAACGCTGTACCATGGTCACTTTCTCCTGCACTATTATCTTCGACAACAACGGAAAGTCCAAGCTGTGCCAACCAAAGTCAACAAATACAAATGGACAAGGTCATGTCAACATGTGCTGTTGCTAGTTTGGAGGTAAAGCTTATTGTATCTTTCTGTTCCAAAGAGCCTGTAGGGTGTATTCGGTCATATTAACTTGGAACAGAATCGACATGAACAAGGAAAGAATCTTAAGAAAAATTATAGTGTGTGTTTGAATAAATGAAATGAAAGGCAAGGCGGAAGTCTTAACTGTGGCACGCTTTAGCTCGAACGAATACCGGCTAAGCCGAGAACCTTAACCTCGAGCGGGTTCAAATGTTGGAGAAACTCAGTGTAGTACATGTGGGTACTGAACTCTTTGAGATATTCCTTGAGGTAATTTTCCAAATCCACGGTGTAAATTGGGTCTTGCAGAACGTCAGGGTCGTCCATGAATTCAAAACTCAGCGTAGTACATGTGGGTACTGAACTCTTTGAGATATTCCTTGAGGTAATTTTCCAAATCCACGGTGTAAATTGGGTCTTGCAGAACGTCAGGGTCGTCCATGAATTCAGTTTCATCTTGGAAGATATCGTCACCCACGAAAGGTCCAGTAAGGTAATTCTCTTTCTCATTGTCAGAGTCATCTGATTCTTCTGAATCAACTTCCTCGTAGGTCATAGTCGACAGCTCATGAATAAGTAGCTTGAATATTTTGATTAGGAGTGGGATCACAGTCCATTTCTCTGGCCTTCCAGCGGCGCCGCTCCGAGTCAGTCGTGTTCCATGAGGATCAATGATTGGGTCCCCTTTCACTTGAATTTGGGAAAGCCTTGGATCATTTTGGGTGACACCGTGTTGAAGTAGTTTGCTCAACGCAATGGAACTAACTTTACGGTCAAAAAGTCCAAAGAAGCACTGCTGTCGGGATACCCATTCCGTCATGACAAAATTCAGCGCAGACTGACCTGAGAAGTGACATTATCATCAGAAAATAGATAAACATAGCCCGAAAAAGATTCTTACCAGTTGGTCCTGGTACGCTATCCAGAAAGTTCAAAGCGGCTTCAAACTGGGTGTTGATCAAGTGTGCGTAGACCATGCACAGGTTTTGAATGACACTCAAAGTGTCAGCAGACTGCAACTTGCTAAGGACAGCGCGGAGAAGGAGTTCTAGCTGATCTCCAAGCTTATCTCCAGTTCTCATGATAAGCGTCGTTACTAACTTTCCGACAAACGAAGCGGAGAACTCGGAAGTTGTAGGATTCAAGAGACGAGCACGCCAACTCAACGACGTGACCCAATCCAGAATTACCTTGAGCATCCCTAGATACGACAGGAAACAATTACTTTTTCGTCTCCATCATTTTTATGCATGTCAACTCATCTTAGTAACGCATTTCGAAGCGTACCTGAAGTCGTAGACTTGTTGCGGCGACGCAGAGGTAAAGGCTCTGAGACACTCTCCACCATTTTGAAGTACCGTGTGGTCATCAGAATTAAAAACTCTATGAATAACTGCTGGAAAAGCTTCGTTCATTAAGACTGGGTCCAATGGGATAGGTGATGCTTTGATAATTACGGATAGAAGATCCAAAGCCATTCCTTGTGCTCCAGCTGTATAAAAAAAGCACAAGTTCAATTAAACGGAATAAAGTGTCTTGGAATAATGAGTATAGCCTCACCCATATCTGGATTCCCACTATTCAACAAGGACACCAGAGTCGGTGTGAATCTCTGTTGGAGGGGAATGACGCAGCTTTCATTCTGACACAAAATCCGTACCATGTCTTCCAAAATCGGACAAATGACAGGATCCCCATTGAATTTCACAAAGCAAGCAATTGCTAATGTTGTCATTCGCTGACCAACTGCAGCTGTAAACCCATCATCCAGATGCAAAATTTCAACCATTGTATCCAGGATCTGAGCAGATATTTCCACCGGCTGAGTAGCAGCAAAGTGTATCAGTGAGTCAGTTGCTGCTGGAAGATATTCGAGTAAAGCCTGAAATATAAATTAAATCATCAAGCCAATCGGCCAATCCCAATGTTCGTTGCTTGAGTGAATGGTTACCATTTTGACAGTCAAATTCTCTTTTGCCTGTTCCACAAATGCTTGCAATGCTTTTGCTGCTAATATTTTCGAAATCAGATTACGCTCCTGATCAATAATTCCTTGAGTTGCGGCATGAACAAACTGCCGCGTCAAATCAGGAGTTAAAACGGTACAAAAGTTGCTTCCAAGTACTAAGCAGCGTCCAGCAAGGAGAATATCAGTGGAAGACAGTCCAGGAAACACAATATTCTGATAGTGACAAATAAAAATTTAATTCTTAAAAAATAAATAGAAAAATAAGTTTGCTAGTTGTGGTTTTACCTGTATAAATCCGTGGATGTTGAAGTATTCTTTGTCAGATGGGATTCCTTCAGGTAACACTTCCTTTCCTGCTGGTTTCACAATGCGTGTCCCAAGTGAAGAAACTGCGAAGAGGCAGGCTTCTTGAAGTCTCCAGTCAGTTGTACCCGTAAGGTGTCGATCAACAGCTTGTCCAAGAGCTGCGTAAGACTCGTTTGGAAATTCATCGCATGCTCGACTGAGCAGATCTTGTGCACAGACTCGCAACGTGTAGCCGGCGTTGTCTTCATCTTCGTCAGCGGCAAAAGAAGAAGGGAAAGAAATCCACGAAGCTACTCGCTCCTGTTTAAAAGTTACCAACCCAAATTAATTAACTCTAATCAAACTCACAAACCTCAAGAATACCTGAGGCAGCTGCATGTAGAAAACTATGTAGTAAATCAAATCAGGAAGGCCAGCCTTCACCAATGAACTCATGGATGGGTTTTCAATAAGACGCTGAATGAGTGTGAATACAGCAAACACAGCTCCTTCGATGCCGCATTCCTCCCCTTCAGAATCGACTTCAGGATCCTCAGCTTCCCCGCTGTAGTACCGTCGAAATTCGTCAACATTTGAGGTGAGAATGGCCCAAATAGGTTTAAGGATGTCATGAAGAAATGGACCAATTTTCTTAGGATATTGCAGCAGTAGAAGAGAAATTGCCTTTACGATACTCTTCTGAAGAGCGTAGCTCTTATATTCGGGAGTATTATCCTCCAAGCAGGTCACAAAGGCACGGAGAAATGGTTCAAGGTAAGGGCTCAAATACTTCGCCACTACATCCTTATCTTCCGCTGCCACAGTTGTTATCAAGATCACAATAGTTCTATCAAAATAGAAATTGAAATGATATAAACCTTAAAAAATAAGGGAATATGAAGGAGGGATTACCGAAAAATCTCAACGGCTCTCGTCCTTGTCTCTACATGGTAATTTACCCTATCGTTCAGTATCCGAAGCATTTCTGGCAAAATGATAGGTACAACTTGGAGAACAGTGAGCGTCAGTTAGTTCCTTGGCAAGCTCGGTCAACACCCGCATTGCCCCTTGAACTCCCTAAAAATTAACAAATGAATCACTTGACTTATCAATTTTATACTGAGAAATCGCTTCCATTTTATACCTCCGGGTTGTTTAGATTTGCCATCAGAATTTGGAACAAGTTTGGCCAAGTCTCAGGCCAATCCCAGTGAGCAATTTTGGAAATGACAGAAGCGACTGAGTTCCTGATCTTGCTATTTGGATCCGTCAAGGCAAGTGGAACCATAGTCTTCAGATGTCATTTTAACTTCCTCACTCGCCTCGGGAACCACAAACCTATTCAAAACCACTTTATTTTCAAGGTATATTCTTGCATTAAGTTAAGCTCGTAACTGAAGAAACCCAAAAGTACACTCACTTTTCAGCTAATGATGTCCAGTGTGTGTCAACATACTGTCTGAGTAATACGCTTGCCAGCTGCCTCAGTGGGGAGTGATATGCCGGTTCCAGAATAACATCCATCAGGTCAATCCCAAAGTTTTCAGTGACTTCCAGGGCTTTGAGTCTCTCTTCCGCAGCATTCCTGACGTTGCCTTCAGGAGAGAGAGTGCCCTCCATACACTCCAGTAAAGCCTCTTTGATCACTGCGGATGACATTGTCACTCTGTAGTGTCAGATTCGACAACCTGNTCCTGACGTTGCCTTCAGGAGAGAGAGTGCCCTCCATACACTCCAGTAAAGCCTCTTTGATCACTGCGGATGACATTGTCACTCTGTAGTGTCAGATTCGACAACCTGCAATGCCTGCAAAGACACGATATAACTTCACACACACACACACATAGAGTATGAGTAGAGCTCACCTTTTCTGATCCAAAGCTGATACCAACGTTGGCCTCGACCTTCTAAGCGGAGAAACTGCGACCTTCGCCTTGTGTCTCTGTCAGCTTGAGTTTGGAAAGATGGTGAGGAGGGTCAGGTCAGCGGCCCATAATTTCCAATGTGCTCGCTCAATAAACTCGCTCTTCTGCTGCTCTTTTTCAATTAGAAACTGGCACCCATCCACGCCCAGCAGTTCACAAATGGGCGCTTCTGCCACAAAATTAAAACAAATAATTTTGACACAAAGTGCCTAAAATCGCATAAGAAGCCGAACGCAGTGAAAGGCCTTCGTTCGATGCGTCTTATTATAAAAGAAAAATATTTTCATAAGGTAAAAATTGGGTAAATCTTAGTAAAAATTAGGGAACTATACATCATCAACTCAACGCGGCCAATGGAACTTTTTTTTACTTATCAAACGCAGAAAACTTTTTTAATCGACGTTATAAATGAAATTGGTAATTAAAATTCATCCTATTTTTGTTTCCTTTTATGACATTTTGTCCAAAAAATTCGTACAATGGTCTACAATTTCGGCTTTTCTTTACCTTTACTTGATGGATCATAATTATTATCTTCTTGGCACCATCCAACCATAATATAAAATTAAGTTCAAATCTCGAGTCATGAAACGAGAGCATCCGATGAATCACAATTGGATTTAAGATTTTTCCTTATGTGCGGCTTAAGAAGGGATCCGCAGGGAGGCCTACCTTTGGTGCAAAGTTCAGGACTCGTGGACATAGTAAAACGATGAGCAGCAATGCGTGTGAAAGTTCATACTCTCAGCTCCAAATCTGTGATTTTTCAGGATCGTGTATCACTTAAAAACTACAAAATGGGAATACAAAAAACAACTTTTTAAGGATTCTGTTGCTTTTGATGTGTCTGTACAATTCAAGTTACAACTTCTCACTGGGTTCAAGCATCGTACTCAAAGATCACAGATTTAAAGCTGAGTGTATGGCCTCTCAAACAGATTACTGCCTAGCCTTCTACGATGTCCACGAGCCATAAAATTTGCACCCAAAGTTAGCACACACACTCCCATAAGGCCTCCATCAGCGTTCTCCCTTAAATTGAGTCCGTCTTTTAGAAGTATAACCTTAACTTTGTAGAGGTAAATTTTTATCCTATAAATTAAATAAATAAAAAATATAAATAAAAAATATAATTAAAAACTAAATAAAAAATAAATAAAAACATAAGATAACTCAGTAAACTAATTTCTGAGTGGTATTACACACCCGGAAGGAGCTGTTTGTGAAGCTAGCTCAAAAATTGTGGCGCTTTTTCTGTCTTCAAAAGGACACGTAGAAAAGTGAGTTTTGTGAAATGGATTTTGTGAGATTTCCAACCCACAAAATAACACACGTAAACTCAATTAATTACTCTGTTATTATCAAATTATTGTAAGAATATATTAGCAACTATCCGCGAATGAATGGAAAATCGTGGGAGGGGCTTAAAGCAAGGGAAGCCGCACCTTGGAGTTTCACTTTGGGTGGCCCATTGGT
>VNWY01001598.1:0-10467 GCA_009869845.1 Pseudachorutes palmiensis
ACAATACAATACATTTCAGAGACATGTTTTGGGAATCGGGAAAAATACTGTAAATTTTGTATTGTAGCCGCTTTCTACAATCCAGAATACAGTTTACAGTCCAGAATACAATCTGCTAAACCTCTCCAATAACAAAAAATGTCTCCACAGAATCACAAAGGTGAAGTGGTAAAAAAAACATTTATGTCATTAATTATTTTATGAATGGTATATTATTCATTTATGAGAAAAGTAATATCAGAACAGGAATACCGAAAATTAATTTCCACGCAGCCCAATCTGAGGCCAAATATGCATTTGGCGATTGAGTGTGAGCAAGTTACTGATTAATTTAATTTTATGGTAAAATTTCGGTTCAAACTTTACCGAGACTGCTGCTGGAGCCTAATTACGACTCCGTCAGTCAAACGCAGGCGAACTGAAAGTCAAAAAAGGCTTTTTAAGACCGTCGAATTCGAATGTTGACGATAGCGGTAGAAAACAAAGTCTCGCATGTGCCCTTAGATTATGTGTTCCTATATTGCTTAAAATCGAATCTCCCTGCTGTCTAAATGAACTTTTCAAGGCTAACCACATGAGTCCAACCAGTATAACCACATTCGGAGCTTTGACTCGGGATTGGAAAGTGTTTAGTCTGGAGAAGAGGTGAAGAAGAATATTGTCCTGGCTTCATTTTGAAGATTACCAACTTCAAAATGGATTTTTCCGGGGACTATTGGAATCGAAGAACATTTTGCATAATTGCCGGTGCATCCTGTGGCATTGGAAGAACAATTGCAATCGAATTCGCAAAGAAAGTTGGAGAGAATTCCGTCTTCTTGTTGTTGAGTCGGGATATTGGCTATTTAGAAACTACAAAATTGCAACTAACAGGAGTCAAGTTTCCTCCTGGGTTGTACGTGAATGTCACTTCTGTTGATTTGACTAAAGCGGGAAGCGACACCTGCTTCAACATGATCAAGGCCGCCTTTGAGAAAAGCGGAACCAAAGCTGACGATTTCGAACTCTCTATTTTAGTTCATTCAGCCAGTGCAGGGAATGAAGGCAGTGAAGGAGTAGCCAAGGGAAGCAGGCATGAAGCATCCGCTATTTGCATGACTGAACTAACCACGGAATATCGAAGGATATTTTGCGACCCGGATAAAGAACGAACTATCATTGGAATTTCATCTTATGACATTCTTACTTCATCATCAAAAACTTCCAACTTGGACACTGGAATATTCGAAGCAAGAGAGAGATTCATTAAGAACGTTGCATCTGAGGATGACTCCATTGCAACTTTGACCTTCATCCCAGAGAATTCAGACATTGAAGAAACAATCAAGAAACTGATTCAAACTTTGGAAAAACGAAAGTACATCGAAGGCCAAGTGGTGAAGTCGTCTCAAATCAAAATCTGATGTTATTTCCATTATTTCATTTTTAATAAAAAAAATAATAGCCTAGTAAATTCGTAGTGCCTACAGATCAGAGCAAGTTTTCGTTCCTAGCCGTAGGGGTCCCCTGGAATAAAATTAAAAAACCGGTTAAATAACATTTTTCGTCTATTCAAAAACAGGGATTTGGTTATAAACAAGTGACCAAAGTATTTGCGGCTGTAAAATCTATCCACAGAAGTTTCTGGTAGTCAAGATTTAAAAATTAATTACCCACACGACCAATTCATTGTCACAGTCGTAGCTGATCACTCTTCGGCGTCAACCCGTTCCTACACAAAAGGAATTTATGGAGCTTTTCCAAATCCAGGACGAATACGAATTTAAGGAACATGTAATTGACCCGGGGAAGCCGATTTTGGTTATTTTTTATTCAACGTAAGCCAATTCACATGTCCAGTTCTTGATTTTTATAAATCTTGTCAGTGTAGAAAATTGTTATTTTTAGAACGGACTATGAATCCACGAAGCTTATAAGGAGTCTGGAACTTACACTTTTTAAAATGGGTGGAGCCGTGAATCTAGCAAAAGTTGACTTTGACAGACTGCCGGCACTTGGCCCTCCTTTCCAAATTGCAACTCTGCCTACATGCATGTACATGAACAAAGGACATCGTGTTAGTCAATATGAGGGAATGCGACAACAAGACGAATTGTTCGCTTTTTTGAGAGATGAATTTGATTAAATTGTCCATCACTTTGTCGACTTCGACTAAGTGCTGACAACCGACAAACTATTTAAGGAACCAGTGAAGATTAATTATTTAGCTTATCCGATAGTGGAAAGGAAAGCATGAAAATGGGACTACTGGAACTTGTAACAGGGCTTTTAAGGAACTGGAATCAGTAGAGCAAAGATCAATTTAGCCATAGTTTGCTGTCACTCTGAATTATTTTTAATAATTTAATTGTACATTTATCGCTCAAAAAGCAAACAAAAATCCTTAACATCCGCAATTCTGTTGGTTTTTCTATTTTAAATTCCAAATAGAGTGACGTAATAAGTGCATAAGTCAAATGTATTAACGGCGTTTAATTTGAATCACAATTTGAAGGTTATCAGAACGATTCCTGCATCCGATCTTGCAATGTAGTCTGTTATAACTTACTACTAACTACACTACTACTCAGGAAAAGTGAGGTAGGGACGCCAAAGTCCAATAAGCTTAAGACTCCATATTTTGCCCTTTTGTTCAAATCAGTTGAGCCCATCGTAATCTCCTAGGGTATCTGTGGTATTCTCTATAACATAAATAAATGACGGTATCGTCAACAATGACTCACCGGGACAGCGCTTTGTCTTTTCTTTAGATGTTTGTCCTTTATCATTTGAGTTTATTGCCTATGAGAGTTAGGCCAAGGACAAACGACCTGGTTTTTATATTCTCCCGGGAGTAGCTCGAACTCTCCGATTTATTTATTAAGCATTGAACGGTTGAAACCAGTGAACTGGAAGTCATGTCCATAAACAGAATTCATTTACTCGTCCATTTTCTTAATAACAAAAAATCATCGCGCTTGGATGGAGAAGAGAAAGTTCAAAAGCTAGTTTCCCAAATAAGGTTGAGCGCAAACATTCCCTGACTTTGACTAAATATTGTTCGTTGTTTTTGTTTTCAACAAACCAGTCCCAGCGCTAATCAGAGCTTCAGCAGCCAACTAAGACTTTCTTTCGTTTACCTTCTACACAATCAGCATTTGTGATTTACTGTAGAGAATTTGGAAAAAGAACAACACACGTCCAAACGGGAGCGACCGTTTAGTTTATTATAATAATGATAATAATAATACTAATAATGATACAATGATACAAATACACTAATAATGACCGTAATATCACAAAAGGTATGAAATGAATTTCTAAAAGTGTATTTTGGGGTCGGAATATAGCTCCACTCGTGCGCTGATAAGGAAAGGAAATGAACCTGAAAATGGAATCTGGGATTTAAAATTCCGTCTTGCCACTTCCAAGTAAAAAATAATTTTTCATAAACTAAATCTAACGCTACATGGCTACAATCCTTTTTGTAACGCCATAATTTTTAACCAAAAAATTGGAACTTGAGAATTATCAACGGATAATTAATCAAAAACTTTTAGCATAAAGAGGGAAAGCGTTCAGGCTTAATCAACACGAATTTACAAGAATCTCGGAGAATTGGAGAAAGATCGCATGGGAGAAAGAGAGGTGGAGAAAATAAAAATTCACTTTTAACCACACGAAAAACAGCACAGCCACAGAAAGTTTATTTAAAGTTTAGATTTGCATAGACAAGGAAATTGAAGCAGAATTTTATATCCCTTTATGATATTCTATGGTATTCAATTCTGCCCTCGTATTTGATATTTCCATATCTAATGTAGAGACACTCCTGGCGCTTTCATTTTCCAGTTTCCTGCTTAAGTTATGTTATTTGAATATAAAGAATTACAAAGCACTTATGGACAATCCATTACTCATTGCCAGCTTTGTTTGCTCTTATTAGGCTATTTATTAGGCTTATTATTGCTCCAATTATAATTGAGAATCATTAAACTCCGGAGCTTACAAGAATTACTTTTTCTGAGAATCAGTCGTAATTCTCTATAATGTGATGCTTTTGACAATATAAATAAACAGTCATGAAATTAACAACAATAAGATAAAACGTTGCCTTCCTTATTCCTCGATTCAGACCTTGGAATTGCATTTGAAAATGAATTAAACCGTTACCGTCTGACCATAGCTTACCCCGCCCTTTGGCTAACTTCAGTTTTTAGCGTTCTCAGACATTCTTGGTGATCCTTACAAATTAATTTGCCATAAATTCACATTTTGAAATGCTATTGACTTGTAAGTAAATTACACAAATCTTGGTCTTCAAGCAAAAATACACTTATTTTCATTTCACGGTTTCGGGATTTCACACACAGCAGCTATAGCTTTGAAGTTAAGATTTTGAAACATGATTCCTCATTTGGCTAGACAGGATGTAATTTCTTTGGATCAAGATTCATCTTTGCCAGTTAAAACTCCTCAAGCTTGTAATTTCATGTAGCCTGGGAACATTTAATGAAGTCTGAGTGGAAATTAACAAATAGGCGACAGTAAAATCATGGAATGAATTGTAATGTCACCATGCAGTTCAATTTCAGACTTTAATGCCCAAGAGTTTTACTTTTAGTTAATATTTAGACGTGTCATGACATTAAAACGGCACATGGGGCCAAATTCAATCGGAGGCTGGAGATAACGGTTCTGCGGTGTTGCTAATCCAAATTCTATCGCCGAATTTCATTACCTGTTATGATGGTCGAGTAAACTCAAAACTTTTTTAAACAAAATCCGAACAAAGACCTAAAACAGTTTATGTCTCTTTCACCTGTTTTACTTCCGGATTATTTCCATACTGCTAAATTATTAATTTATTAGTATTAATAAGGAATCATTATTATGTTTTTAGCATAAAGCAAAAAGCATTTGGATTCAGGGATGCCTTTCTCTATATACCTTGGGGATGCCCTACTTTTTTAAACAATGACTTTAGATCAAAAGCGGCATAATGTGAACGGAAAGGTGTGAAAGAGAATAAAAGGTTAATTGCTGGCAGTTCATCAGAGGAATCTATTGTTTGCCTTAATTCAAGACTGCAACATTTTGCCTACACTGATTACTCTCACTGAATATTGCTAGAGGACTTCGAAACGTTCCATTGTTACCAATTGTTTTAAGTTGGGTTTGTTAGTACATTGGCATAGGCAAATGCTTTCTCCCCTGGCTTTCCTTTTGACGTCAGAGCTCACAGGTTCTCGGGGACGGATACAGCAGAAATGGACTTTTGACGGATCTCCCGAGTAGGATGATGCGTGACACTTGCACATAATATTTATGACATCCCTTTCTAGTGTATAGATTCTAAGGCACGGGGGGTTCTTATTTTAAGAAGAGCATGATTAACTATGATTAGCGAACCCATAGTGTTTTTAGAATTGCTGGTAAAAATCTACTTTTTTAAGCAAATCAATTCCTACTTTGCACTTTATTGGGTGTAATGTTGCAGCCTAAACCATGCTTAAGCCAATATGGCATAAACTATCTTGGAATCACCCATGAAATCAAATTAACAGCAAAATCGAGAACGTGAAAAACACAAATTATAATTCAGCCATGAAAAAGCGACATGTCACTGTTTCTAATTTGGGAACGTTAAAAGTCTCATCGGCACATGAGTCCTTTATCCTAAAATTGCTCGAAAGAATAGTTCATATTGCATCTTGACTTGGTCTTTGTACTCGGCTAGGATTTGTTCCACTTCGGCCGGATCGGTAACATCCTTCGTGGCGTAGTCTATAATTCCCGTTGCCCGTTTATCGTAGAAGTCATTTATAGTCCCCCCAAAGGAAGTATCTTTCCGAATTTGAGCCTCGTAAGAATAGTCATGCACCCCACTATAATTAAAATCAAAATTATTTGGTACTCCCGTATGATTCACTTTGGGTTTAAAATACTCACAAAGACTCGGAAACATTTCGAAGCATTTTGATGTTATCGAGCCTCTCTTGAATACATTGAATCTTATAAAAATCCAAAGTATCTTCCAATCGCTCCATTTCCTTCCTTTGGTGGCTGCTGTCTTGACCCCATAACTTGGTAAAACTTCTGTAGATGACACTGAAACTAGCAAGGAGCGGAGTAGTTAGGAAAAAGTTCTTGGCCAGCAGTCCGTCTTTATTTGCAAAAGCGGCTAGAGTCGCTTGCCCAGCGGTCAATCCATCACGACGGAAAACATCAGCTTGCGTAGGAGGGACGCCATCTTGGATTAGTTCTGTAAAGCTTTTCTTCACTGTTGACAACTGAGTTTCTAATTGCGACAATTGGGCAGCCACATCTTCTGACTCAGCAGCTGGCGCGAACTTTAAAATGTCTTCAGACATGACGCCATAACTTTCATCCAAGAATGAAAAAATCTTCCGTACGTTTATCCAGTAATCTGGCGGAAGCTCCACTTGTGTCGTACCGTTGACTACTTCAATGATTTCCTTTTCAAGCTTCTTTCTAATATCCTGATCAGTGAATTTCCGAAAAGTGACAACTGGGTCTGGAATTTTGACTGCAACTGCAGTCAGCTTTGAATGATCACCTTGTCCCATTTTCTTAATAAGGATATAAGAACTCGTGAAATCCGAATAGGACAAATTGAATTTGCAATTCACTTCCAAAAAGCAGTTTTACGTCAAGTTGAAATGAAAGTCAGAGAGTGAGCTGAGAGTGAGATTAAGAAATTGTCATGTGTTCAAAAGGGTGTATGACAAAAGACTAATGAAAATATTCGCCAAATAATTCGGACGGAACTAGGTAATTAGAATTTGAGGAGTTTAAAAGTAGGCAAATAACGCGAATATTCCAAAGCATGGGTCAAAATTAACTGTGGGTCACGAGTTATAAACAATTTTTTTTCGTCCTCTGGTGACTCATTTACATTTCTATATCTACATAATAATCTACGTTTTGGGTATTAGTAACCTTTCCCATGACCGTGGCAATGTCTTGACGCCTTTGGAAAATTGTAGCTCTGTGTTTTGTCCCGAAAAATCAAATTTTATTAAGGTGTTTGCAATTTGTCGTGGCAAATAGATTCTTCCGTATTTTTTTATCCAAATTGAATTGTATGCTGCAAATTGTAAAATAGATGCCGTTAATCATGATGGAAAAGTCTACAAACGTTCATTCAAATTACTTCGGCCAAACTTTGGGAAGTCACTTTGCAGTACGCCATTATGACTCACTGACACTATGCATAGTTGCCTCTCCCTTCCCTGCTATGCTCCTCCCGAACACGGTCGGAAATATCTGCTGGAAATGTTAAAAACAACTGAGATAGCATTTCTAGCAATAAAGCTATTGCATTATTCAATTCAGTAGTGAATTTTTAACTACGTTGGATTTTTGCTAGACTAATTATTTCTAAATTAATCTAAAACTACTGTTGAATGCTACATTAGACTGAGCACTAAACTAAACTCTAATCTTAACTATTTGCGCTATTGGATGTCGCTTCGATTTCTATGAGTCTTATTTAGTAAAAGTAATATGCAAGTGCATTTTCAAAATGAAAGCTGTAAATAATTTTAGACATTGCCACTTCACTTTTGTGTTAAATCTACCTTACTTGGCCTTTCCAATAGGCACGGGAAATCCGATGACCTCGTAATGCAAACAGGTCATTGCCATCGTTATACACTTCAAATAAAAATTGTCATGAGAATGATAAGGAAAGCACTACAGAATGATAAAGTGGACGACAGTCAAAAGCGATTAAATCCTTCGCTTGGACAAAATGAAGTTCTAAAGGGTACTGGAATTATTCTGAATTTAAAATAAAATCACGCTTTGAAAGAGTATTAATTACGAATGTGCATCGGTGTATTGCAGAGTATGGTTTATAATGAAATGTAGCTAAATATAATTTGCCTGTGATAATTTTGTTTGGAGCAATTAAACTAAACCATTGTAAGCGTTAACTCTAATTAGACATTGAAGGAAGAAATGTGGTCAATATTAATGCAGCCACTTCCTCTTGCAAGGCCTTACAGGGGAGAATATTTATCATATATTCTAAATGTTCATGATGAAAGGAAGATGTTGAAAATTCATCTATGGCTTTATTAAGAGAAACCCAGTTGAAGAAAGCTCAGTGTCAAATTAGAATTAAGAAAAGAATCGAAAAGGCGTTTCAGCATGAGCAAGTGTGTGCTAAAAATAAATTTTAAAAGTAGGTGAAGGTGCTGCTGGATTTCACGTTCCAATGATTACTGCCGTGTGCCTTGAAAGTCTCTCAGTCTCCGTATCTTTTAGTTTTGACTCCAATGGAATGGATCCAGTCCCTCTAGACTCAGACTCGAATGGAATTGATGCAGGATCCAGCTGCAAAAAAGTAAGCGCAGATGCAGGAACGGAAGTTGGACAAAAGAGCTGAGCAATAACATCCTTGAAAGAGATGAAGAAAATGGGAAATGGAAAAAGTGGCTGGGAATCATTACAACTGGCAATAAATAGGAAACCATGCAGTAGCTTCATTGCATTGGATGAGTGAGTTGACTACTTTTAGGTACTGGTCTTCTTTTCCGAAGTCGTTGAGATCATAGAGATCAAAATTAGGAATTTTTTTCGTTGAGATCAGAAGTTAATTATTACTAAGGTCATTAAGTTTCTCTGTCAAGCGATTCACTGTGTATTAGTATATAAAATAATATGAAAATTGGTTTCACAATGTTAAAATGTATTTTAATTCTAAATTCAGTGCCATAATATTTTCCCTTCATTATGATCAAAGTAGCCATAATCAGGAGGATTGATTTAATGTAATCCATGTAAAACATAAACTTGATAAGGTGTTGGGGCAACTAACTTGCACTGGCATAAATATGTGAAAAATTTTGCAAACAAAGAGGAGCTTAAAAGCCACATGAATAGCTGCGTCATATCTTTAAACATGTTTTGCTACCAGAAGCCTTCATCCTATCCTCTTCTATAAACTCCTATGAAACATGAAAGTCAAAGGACTATTCAAGGGTTTATTCAAAGAATAAACACCATGACACACTTTATTTTGACCTTGGGTTGCTTTGCTTTGACCTGTGCTTTGACAATATTATTAAGTGAAAGGGGATGAGAATAACAAGGGATTATAGGGACATTTCAGCTCATTTCTTTGGCCTTTCACCAAGGGGTCAAAATAACATGACCCCATTCTTATTATTTCCTTATTGGCTTTCCTCTGACGTTTAGCTCCGTTCCAATATACCAAGTAGTAGTAGTAGTTAGTACCACAAAAGGAAAAAAGTATTTCTTACTACAAGTGAATAAAACTTAATGATAAATCATAGGTTTCATATTGGTTCACCCAACGTTGATCTTTCTGAAGAAGTTTGAAGGTTTTAACATAGTGGAGCTTGGAAAACAGAAAGAGATAGATATGTGTCCCAGGTCATTGACTTGAATTATTTATGAGTCAGAAAGAGATAAGGAAGTAAGGGATGCGAGGGCTGTGAAAGGAACTATCTTTTAACTGAAGGTAACCCCAATAACACTTCTGGTTCAAACTGGTTTGTTCCATTGCAACTTACTAATGGGTGTGGCCGACCTCAGAATGCGTTTAGCCAATCTCAGCTAAGCACCGCCTTCAACGGTTAGCATTGCGTTCTCTGCTTTTTAAGGGGCTAGTGGCCGCTACTAAGGATTTTTTGAACCGTAGGGATCCATACTACTTTTGGGTTGTCTTGAAAAGCTGAACAAAAATGGCTTGATCGGGAGGCTTAGAGATTTCCTAGTTGGAGGATGCTGTTTGAATCGATTATCCCCCGATTGAGCTAGATTCATACGTATATTGTGGGTATAATATTACATTGCCATAGGGGGCATCGTTGTCGTACTGTGGCAGGCATTCATTTTGGGTTGGAGAAACAACGTTTGTAGAAGTTGGGAATCAAGTTGCCGTGAATTGAAAAGCATAGGATACCCCTTTGCATTCAATGAGAGCTGGGAACCCCACTTTGTTGCTACCTCGGATAGCTTGTAGGCTGATCCAAAATTTCAAGCGAACCAATGACTGTGGCTGAAAACGTTTTTGGTCCATATAAATACCCCTGCGCGGCCACTTCTCCGCATTAGTTCATCTTCACCAGCCTAGCTGGCTGCTCTCCCTAGAGGACCTAGCTGCACATCCGCCATTCAACTACCAACGCAACAAGCCACACTACACTGCCAGAAAGTGCACCACAGAGCAATAGAGAAATAACGTCTTCCACAAAGTAAGAACCAAAAGTTTCCAAATCACTAATTCTGCTTGGGAAAACTCTATTGCTCAAAGTATTCTCCAATGATAAATGAATACAAAGCTTACACCAAGCTTCTAAACCTGTTCGCTAACAATAAATGGTGTCCTGAGTTTACTAACGAAGGAGTTTTTCGACATTTGTGAGACCAAAATTTGAGACCGGAACTGGGCCCTGACAGTTTTGCCCCCTCCGGGGGGGGGGGGGGGGGGGG
>VNWY01001599.1:0-13377 GCA_009869845.1 Pseudachorutes palmiensis
TGTAAGATGTGGGACAACATTCACTTGAAATTGTTGACCCTCTTAATACCCCATTATTCCCAGGAATGCAAGTTACTGCAAAAACCAAGGCGATAGTGACCAAGTACGACATTGATCCCACCATTTTTGATAGAGTAGGACACTGGTGGCGGCAGAAGTGAAAAGTGAAGTCTCAATGTCAAGGTGGTTGAGGGTTTTAAAGATTACTATGGATTTATTATGCTGTAAAAGATTACGCATGAAGTCCCTAGGGAATATTATAAATGTGAGAGCGTGTTCCAAAAGTGGCAAAATTGTAGTTAATTCCATCACTTGTCTGGATAAAAAAGAATTGCAAGACATTGTGTTAAACGAGGGGATGGAAAGTCCTTACTTCCCATGAGCCACTGGCACGTTTTAACTCCGAATTAAAGGATCATTAATTAAACAATCTTTAATTGCTGCCTGCATTTCGTCTGTAAGGTACGTTAGAAAAATCCCTTTGCTGGAAAATCCTTTTTTTGGACGATGGAATCATTTTTCAACTCAGAAATAGTCTGGATTAGTGGAAATATTTCTTATATAAACTCATCTTATTAGTTCTCATTCAGTGAAGATGAAATAATAGAATTCCACATTCCCATGGGCAATTAAGGTTATTGGGCTTTGGATCAACTTTTTATACCTCATTTACTTGCATGCAAAATGTGTGCTTTTATTAACAAAAGTGTTAACTTTTTGCTCCTTAAATGGATTTATACTGGATGCAATGCACAACAGGATTTGGATCTGTGCGGACAATGAACAGAATTGCCATCAATTTCATTGGCAGTTTCCATTTCTTTTGAAAGTTAGATGAATCCACGATGGTCCCGAGAATGTAATGGAAATACGTTAATTTAGCTTTTGGTTCGATTTTATTTAGAATTTAGCAAAACATTGAACTATTTCCAGTGTAGTAGACGTACATGGCTTTTTGCATATCGGTCAAACAGGGACCATAGAGTGCCACAATTGCAGCCTGAAGCCCAGCGTCAAGGGCAAGCCCGTTGGCTTGTTTGGTCACTGCCAACTTCAAAGTTGCAATAGTCACGGGGTTGTAAGAGGCGTTTACTGTAAGCTGAGCAGGAGTGAATAAAGTACCCATATTTGACCCGTTGATTCCAAAGTTATCAATGACGAATCTGTACATTAGAGAACGAAGGTCAACGCCAGGGATGTAGTTGTTGTACCCCTAAAGTAAAAATTCCATTGAGCTTAGTGACACTTCTTTATTAGTGCGTGCTGTTAGTAAAGTTTTAGTTTCTTATTGGTTCAAATTGGAATGAATGATGGAATACATTGGAATTCAGCATATGCAAAGGAAATGGTTCTGATGTATTTTTTTATTGAGAATGAAACACATGACACATTTTGATGGGCACATTAAAGCTATTTATGCATCGTATCTGCTATACTCTTTACTGTATTTATCACGGGAGTGAGATGAGTGTCATGCAAATAGCATTAGTGATTTTATCAATAAGAGTTAGCTTAGCTTTTCTTTCCATATGGTACATTCCGGCTATGCTGCACTTCAGAACAGGCTGTGCTTGAAGCATTTTCTTGAAAACGGTCCCTTCGCTACCACCGATTGTAGCAATCGGCATTAGATTTGGCCTCATTTGCTGAGAAATTGTATAAATCTGAGATAGTAGGATTGCCCCTGGTGCAACCAAGCAAGTTGCAGTGACCATGTACCCTAGAACAATGAAGTTCATTGCTAGTGATAGGGACTGACGAAGCCTAACAAGAGCATAAGTTGAACCCAAGAGGGTTAGAATTACTGCAAGTTTAGCCAAAGGGAAGTACGTTGTACCGAATGAAATGTTCATTAAGCGGTTCAAGAGGATGGTACATCGGTACGTATGAAGTGCATCTGTTGGTGATTTCCAAATAAGATGAGCATTCGAATTGCTGGAAGAAATAAAAGTTCAAAAGTTTCTTGTAAATGTTAGTTTGAATCTTACCATGATTTCTTTAACCAATGGAGCAAAGTGTTGAGCGATGGGATCAGAATCCCAACAACAATTAGGATATCAGTCCACATCGTAAAACCACAAATGTTAATTGCCGTAGCGTATGCAAATAAGTTCCATACGCTATTAAATTTTGCATAGTTTAGAACCACATTTTGCAATATGGTGAATACCGCTGACATTGTGATCCCCACAATTATGAGTACATACAATTTTTCCAATCTGGATCTCATAAATGTTTCTCGATGACATAGATTGGTTTCTGTAAAATTACAGAAACAAGTTAACCCCATAAATGGCTATTTAGGTTCAAGAATGTTGGTTTTACCAAGTTTTGCGCTCAGTGTCAAAATACAGTTGACCAGGTTTACAAGTTCTCTACTGTACCGAAGTACTTGGTATCTTACGACGATTGCCCCGACAGCGGCAAGTAGCGGAAACCCTGTCAGGATTTTAATCCCGATCGATGATTTTTCCAGTCCTGATGTGCATATGAACATACTCCACATTTGCCCTAATACTACGGCTGCTGAATAAATGTATAACCAAGGCATTTTGTCGTTTCCAGTGAAAGCAAATTCTTTACTTTTATCGTACCGAACTGGTGCTAGTTTAAGATTTGAAACAGTTTTTAAGATATTCTTGAATACATTGAGCTCTACTGGGGACAACATTTTAAATGCAAAATAGCACTGGCTTCTAGTCAAGTTTTAAAGTTCTAAATCGTAACTAAATTGTAACCAGAAATTCTGTTGGTTGAAAAATGTGATGAATGACTACTTATACCATTTATCAAATATGAAGATGACTTATGGTGACTATCTGAAATGTAGAATGTACATTTAGTGTCAATAGAACATAGCAACTCCAATGTTAAATGTATAGTAGGCATGACTTGAAATGTCAAATTAGCTTAAACCTATACTTTCCTAAACTACAGAGGTTTATTGAATGGCAGTTAATCAATACACAAAATAGTTGGTGAATCACACACCGTTCAATTATTATCCGATTTTAGTCTAATCCACATAGGCATACTTAGCATTGAGTTACTGGAAACTTCTAGCCCTAAGCAATGCTGAAGATAACAGGGGATTAGCCTTATATTTTAAAATTATTAAAACGATTACTGAAGATTTTGCTATCGGCAAAAACTATTGTGACAGAAAAGAATAAAAGACATGTGCGATGTTCAATGTGCTGCTTTTGCGGCACCTGAGTGAGTCAGCAAAGGCAGTTTTGTTTTTTACGATTAATAAAGAGACAAAAGAAAATTAATGTGATTCTACGGAGTCTAATAAATCAAAGTTGTTCAACCAGTCATAATGGAAGTTCATTTGTCCCCTTTTACAATTTCTTTCTACTTACTACTCTTTTCAATTGACTCGATCAATTTTACATCAGGAAAAAAGAAGCTGTTTACGATAAGCAGCACAAAATTTCGAGGTGCTGACTTTGGAGTTTGGGGCGAATGGGATCGTTGCCCATCCGGAGAATACGTTGCCAGTGTGAGATATAAAATCCAACCTTTCCAGGGCCATGTTAGCGACGACAGTGCCTTGAATGCTGTCAAGTTTCTATGTGCAAAACCTCCTGGCCATGACTACTCGAAAAATATTTCGAGCAAACGAGGAAGCCAAGGAGACTGGGGCAGTGAAATGCCGTGTGAGGGATTCATTAACGCATTTCAAGTGGAGGGGCAGGAGAACAGTCCTGATTGGGATTGCGTTGGAGTGACGAACATGAAGGTTTTCTGCACTGGGCCACAGGGGGAGCTGGTAGGAGAAGGTCAACAATACAAAGGAGCCACTTGGACAAAGACACAAAAATGTCTAAAGAATGAAGCCATTTGTGGAATTCGGACGAGAGTTGACGATCCAAAGAAAGGTTAGGAAAGGATACTCACAGGCTGTTTAAACTAATACAGGTTTTGTTTCATGAAGGTGGAAAATGCGGATTGACGGAGGTGCAAATGGAGTGCTGTGAACTTGCAGAAGAGAACCCTTGTCAACATCCTCAAGACGATTGGGCTTTGCTCGTCGAATGCGACAATAGTGATGGACTTGAGCCATTCACGTGCAAATTTTCAAAGAAGAAAGGTCTCCATGACTCAAGGAGAGAAAACAAGGGAGGGATTTCAGAGTCTAGTAAAGGCACATCGGTGGGAGTGGGCATTGGAACTGCCATGATGGTTTCAACTGCTTTTAAAGCTGAGTTATCGACGAGTAACAGGACGGGCCATCAGTGGGGAACAGAGACAGGAGCTACTTTCTCAGAGGAGACAACGCATGAGGTAGAATTCATTGTTCCACCGGGGATGAAAACACAGCTTAGGCAGATCGTTGGATCTTGTGGGCCAATCACAGTCTACACGGGTATTTACAAGAAGGTGGACACCGAGAGAGGCAGCTCCAAACCTATCCAGACAAAGCTAAGGATGGCTAGTGATGATTCTGATATCAAAAAGCAATTGGAGGCAAGTGAATCTGCCGGGGAGCCGAAAACAAAGAAAGCTTGAACATATATGGATGGGGATCTTAAAAATAACAGTCGACTTTCCTCGCCAATCTCCTCCAATTTAACTTCAAATCGTAACACTAAGATTAGAAAATATTATATTATATGTATTTATATTTTATATATTTGAATCATTTTAATGTAAGAGGGATTTTTAAATTGATGAGTCATTACCATAATATTTTCAAGATTTTCAAGTGTACAAATTCATAAAATCATCAAACCCTTTGTCCATTTTGAACCAAATAAGTTATTTAGCTAAAACTCATGGAAATGGTTAATGCTTGAATAGAGCAAAGAGTTTGTGAACTTTCCCCTTGACAATTAGAAGTCTTTGGAATAGAGAGCCAACAGGGCATATTGACTTGGCCGGCCTCAGAACATTTAAAAACACATTTAAAACGCTTTTGGAAAGAATCCATAATTTAGGTAGGTAGTTTTCAAGAATTATACTTGGAATACTAAAGTGAGTGCAGCACATAGGAATACAAAAGGCAAAAGGATTTTACTAAAAAGAACAACTGGTTTCACGAAATGCTTGGCCAGAATATCATCTACAGGCACACCTGTTTAAGATCTCGGGTGTCCTGTGTATCAAAGGAACTCCAATCGCTTGAAATATCTTTACGAATCATTTCTTTCAAGTCAAACCGGGAATGGATTAAATAATTATACCATACTACTTCCGAAATGTGCAGAAATGGCATTCGAATGATGAAAGTATCATGGGACAATTGAAATACTACTATGCTTTCTATCCAATTCATACCATTACTTTTTGGGCAACGCCTATATCCTTTTAATGTAAAATATGGATTTACTTTTAATTTAAGAACAAGGTTAAACACGAATAAAGTAAAAGAGAATTCATCAGAGTGATTTTAAAATAATAGGTCATTTTCATAATATTTTGAAGTGTACAAATTCCTAAGCAAATCGTTCCCTGTCCATTTTGAGAATATTCATGGTTAAGGCCGCAAATTTTCTGAACTTGAAATACGATTATAGTTCCAAATTTCCCACTTCTTTGTCCCGAGTTGTGTGAGTGGGGCACGCTACGACTATGCGGAATTATCCTTATGAAGTTGAAAGTGAAAGTGTGCTAATTTCGCAATGCCAATTTAATTTCCTTTATTAACTTTCATCTCATCCCCTCCTGTTGCAATTGGCGATTCCACATCCGCGAGTGATGATGACGGAAGACCAACTAAACTGACGTAAGGAGCCATCATCTGTATAAGTAAAGCGGAGATTGACTTGATCATTTAAGTATAACAACTTTTTTGAGTCATTCAGCTGAAAGCAGTGGACGTTTCCTTATCAAGTTTTGACCTCCTCTCACCTAAACCAACAAATTGCAACACTGTTGAGTTCAGTCCAGAATAAAATCAATCATTGCAAAGTGCGACAAAAGGCATTGGAATTCGCTTCTATAAATTGGAAAGAATGGAAGGATCTTGAGGTGTACTTAACGCCCTATTCCCCGAGATGACGTTTTTCATCTCAAAATTGGTAATGCTACTGGTAAGTTTATTAGTTTTTCAAACTAGAATGAAATTAGTGCTACCCATGAGAGATATTCTGAATATAAAATTCAAAAGGAAATGAAAGAGACATGATTTGTCCATAAGTCATCAAAAGATGAAGGTGGAAGTTTTAAATATGTGGGAAGTATATATTCCATACGCAGAACTACACGCGTCTGCCCTGATAAAGATCAGATAAATGGCCACTTTTGAAGAAAGATATGAAAGGCAATCATCTAGTGATGCCATTTCCAAAACTACAGTCCTTTAGGAATGAGATGCGCATTGTATTTTGAATTCAATTCAGGAAACGCGTTTTTTTACACATGCTATTCAAGAAGTTTTATTTTGTTTTATAGACTTTGCTGCTTTCAATGCATTACAGTTGGCAAGAAGAGTTCCTCCGAGGCTTATTTCTCAACAACCGGAAATACTTGAGACTACCACTCACAGGTATTCCTGTGAAATTAATGTTAAAGTCCATTTAAGACAGTTCGTTTCATTATAGTTGCAGTTTTTGTCCTCATCGGGAGCTTTGCTGTTGCTGAAAGTGGTCCCCAGACGTATGTTAGTGCCAATTATGGGAACCTGCATGGAGACAATGTGAAAGCATTTCATCCTATGGATGACGACGAGGTCCATGATTCCGAGCTTGTGCTTGCTGTGGCCAACAGTTTGGCTCAATGGAAACACCGGCGACTCCAAAGGAAGCTACCTTCACACAGGTATATCCCAATCGGGTTTTGTGCATTCTTGATTTTATTATTTGGTTCTGCGTATGTTCAAGGGTGAAGAGGGACGAGGAGGTTGTTTGCTATGGTGAATTGGGATGCTTCCGTGATGAAGGACCTTTCGACTACCTCGACATGCTCCCCATTTCTCCTGTCGAAATGTCAACTCGGTTTCTCCTTTTCACAAGGAAGAATCCCCAAGTAGCAGAAACATTTTCTTACTTTAACTACACTGAAATGAACAACTCAAGCTTCAACTCCAGTCTCCAGACGAAGGTCATCATCCACGGGTTTGGGTCAACATGCAATAGGACGTGGGTGAGGGAGATGCGCCTTACACTTCTATCCGCAGTAAGTGGCTCAAGCATGATTGGGAGTGCTTGTTTTGCATGATTTTCTTGATATTCTTCTAGGTTGAATGTAATGTAATTTGCGTTGACTGGGGAAAGGGAGCGACACTTCCAAACTATGTTCGGGCTGCAGTGAATACACGCCTTGTAGGCAAACAAGTAAGGTGGAAATCGGATGACAAGCTTGTACTTTAGTTTTCCTTTTTCATTAGATTGCCCTTTTGATATCCTGGTTGACTGAGCATATGGGGAGCCAGAATCAGGATTTCCATTTGATTGGATTCAGCTTAGGTGCTCACGTGGCAGGATTTGCTGGTCAAGACTTGAGAAATTTAAGCAGAATTACAGGTAAAGACAATTAATTAATAAGGCTTCTTTCTGTGTATTTAGTTTGTGCATTTGCCCTTAGGCCTTGACCCTGCAGGACCATTTTACGAAAGCTACGACGAAAAGCTCCGGTTAGATGCAAGTGACGCCCTCTTTGTTGACGTGATTCACTCTAGTGGAGATTCTCTTCTGAACGGAGGCATGGGCTCGTGGTAAGGTTCTTTTTTTCAACCTCAGTCACCACAGTAATTAATACTTGAATAGGGAGCCAATGGGACATGTTGACTTTTATCCAAATGGTGGTCGTTTCCAAAATGGTTGCTCCAACCTATTCCTTGGTGTTGTGCGAGATGTCCTCAGGCGTATGGAACGCAAAGAATTGGTTACTATTTCAGCTCCATAATGAAATTTTGTTACAGCCGGATCTGAAACTGGAGCCCGTAGCATGTGCAATCACCGTCGTGCTTATAAGTTCTTCACTGAATCGATTTCACCCCGATGTCCATTCCCCGCCTTCCCTTGTGACACTTACGAGAAGTTCATTGGTGGAAATTGTTTCAACTGGGACAGTACAAAGTGTGGAAGCATGGGCTACTTTGCAGATAGACTTCCAAATCAAGGGCTACTCTATTTAAGCACAAGAGAAGATGAACCATTTTGTGGTCAGTAGAACAAGGTTTACTTCATTTAACAATTAATTAATTTACTTATTTCAGCTAATCAGTACCGAATTACACTACAGAGCAGTCCAGTTCCTACACAGACTTCCACATACGGTGGGATTGAACTAATCCTCATTAGTCAAGAATTCAACGAAACATTCCCCATAACAAAGTAAAATCAAAAGTCTAAGAATACAAGGCGGTTTGTGTCTAAAGGAGTTTTTGCTTTATTCAGATCGTTTAAGGAAACTTTGATTCCAGGCGGCTTCCTTCAGCGCATGATTGTGGCACACCCTGTCATAACAGAGCCAATGCAAATTCGGTTGAAGTACACTGCTTATAAGGGATGGTTTTCCAGTGGAATTCCAACCTGGAATGTGGAGACTTTAGTCCTCACTGACGCCTATGGGAAAAGGTAAACAGCAATCCTAAATAATTAAAGCAGTTGTTAATTGTTACGCTGGTTGTAGCGTTAGCTTCTGTGGCCAACTTCTTCTACCGACTGGAATTGAAGTTCCAATCCTCCTTAGGAACGGTACTTGCTCAGAACAGCATCACGATCTCCACTCTAAGGTATTCTTGTGTTGCTATATCAAATGTATGCAATGTGTATTCAACCTATTCTTTCTACAGTCAACTGACACCACAACAATTAGCTCTACAATGGACAACGCCACAAGCAGTTCACAATCTACTAACTACGCCTGAGCACAGTGACTTACCTATTCTAAAGCCACCTGAATTATACTCTGAAGCTGAACTAGTCCCCATGGCCAATGGTGCCTAATAATAACCTTCTTCTTCGACTTCTGAAGGTGGGTCTGTCAGTTGCTGAACCTGTGATTGATTGTGCACTTTTATCCTTCCTTTCTTCCTAAAAAATAAAGACGCAAATCAAGTGGGTCATATGGAATGACATACAAAATTAAGGTGAAGTTGAGAGCAGCCAATGAAGCTGTATCCTAATCCATTTGTGAACAGGATTCACAAATTGTGAATTTAAATGTCTGAATCCCGTTCAAACAAAGACGATTCTTTTCCCACCAAATCTAAGCATATCTCTAATAAGCTCAAAATTAATATTCATTGCTACCTGCAGAATTTATTGCGTGTAGAACAGTTTTAATATTAGCCAAACCGATACAGTCAGAGCAGGAGCTTCACTAGCAGATTTAGTTAAGTTTACATAGCAAGGTACATCTTAACGTTTTTCAATGCGTCCTGTACCACTTGTAATGTCACTCCCATCTCCACTGTGATGCCGATTGCAACTTCCTCTGGGAGTGAAGACAAATGCTCAGTTTTCAAAATAGTCGGTGACATCCCGGACGGAAATTAAAAACTTGGCGTAGAGTCTATCGGCTTCATCAGCAGTCAATGTCTGGGCGTCGATGGCGTCGCTCATTGCTTTCAGAACAGGCGACAGCTTTTCGTTTTCGGCGTCGAAAAACTTGCGAATGGATTCCCCAATTTTGGGGTCGACGGCATTAACTTTTTCCATTATATAGGCTCCTGCGTCATCCATTTTCTTCACTGCCACTTCGTGACTGGATGCGACCAAGGTCCATTTTGTGTCGGCAACTTTATAAGTCATTAAATCAGAATCAATTAAATTAACTAAACGAAATTAGTAAAACTACGACATACCTGGGACCGCAGAAGCGGCTGCAACGAAGATCAAGACAATGAAAACTGACTTCATTTTTGAATTTGAAAACTGAACTAAAACTGAAACTAAAAATCCTGACTGAAGCTGATAAAAATTGGTAGCCGAAGCGTGCTTATTTATACCCGAAGCATTTGTAGATAATCAGCATCTTTCGACTCTGGAAAATTACAAGTGTTATTCTGTCTAATTGTGTCTGTAGTAAAGGGTGAATTGACAAGGTGTCTAGACTCGAGATGTGTTTTCCCCATCCCCAGCTGCACTTTTAGTATCAGTAATTAATTAGATTATCGCATTCCGATATTAAGTGCTTCACGTAATACTGTTTGACTTCAAAACAACTTTTGGCAAGGTTATAGAGCTTACATTTCTTCAGAAGTCCAATTATGTCAATGACAGCGTAAGCGATGAAGTGCTGGAACTGTGAAGGTCTCCAGTCTCCACGTGAAACTGTCTAAAAACCTTGGTTGGACTCCCTGCTCTGTGGTTTGTGCTTATTAGTATTTAATTAGTTTACGAATTTCTCCCAATTTAAAAACTTTGTTCGTAATTAGTAACTTCCTTATTAATAAATCAGTTCTAACTGGAAAGCCAAGTGAGAAAAGCTTAAATATGGAACTAGAATCATTACACACATTAGCTTTAAGTTTTTCTTTAAAAGTTGTGCGAGGTCTTCTTATTCTACTGGTTTCTTGCGCCCACTCTGATGGTGGAAATGATTTGAGCGTATGATTACCGTGTGTTCCACGTAAAACCCAACACTAGAAAGTTGGGAGAATTTCTCCTGGAGAAAGGAATGAGCATAGCAGGGCAACTGAGACAAGTTTATTTAAAGTAAATGTTCAAAATGAGATCCGTCGGCAGTAGTGCAATGCCATAAACGCTTGTAAAAATGTTTGCGGGTTTTGGTCAATGTTTCAACGGGGATAGCATGAAACACGTTGTGAATCTTCTGTTTCAAGTCTTGAAGATCGAGAGGAATTTCTTTGAATACTTCATGGCGTACAATTCCCCAGTAACTGAAATCCATCGGATTTAAATCTGGAGATCTTGCTGGCCATTTGATTGGACCTCCACGACCAATCCAATGTTCAGGGAAGGCATCATCCAAGTAATCTCTGACCTCCCGTTTCCAATGAGCAGGGGCACCGTCCTGTAAGAAGAAGATCTCCTCATCCCCAACAATTGCTTCCAAGGCAGGTCCGATCTCATTATGGAGCATGTCCAGGTAATTTTGGCCGTTGATGTTGCCTTCGAAGAAGAACGGGCCAATCTTTTCATTCCCAATCACTCCTGCCCAGACGTTGACCTTTTTGGTATTCTGTTGCTTGGAAGCTCTCATCCAGTGTGGGTTCTTTGTAGCCCAATACCTGGATAAAATAGAGAGAGCACTTATGAAGTGGAACTAAATGTGAAATAAGGTTTAACTTTGAACACACCTAAAGTTTTGGTGATTGAAACGTCCACTCAGGTAAAAAGTGGCTTCATCCGTGAAACAAATGCGACGGAGAACTGAAGGGTCATCGTGGATTCTGTCCAGCAGATCCTCACAATATTCCAAACGGCATTGTGGGTCATTTGGGAGAAGCTTTTGGTGAAAAATCATTTTGTAAGGGTGGAATTTTTGTTTCCTGATGATGCGGTACACGGATGACTTTGACAATCCCGACAAATTGCTAATTTCCCGAAGAGACCCATGGTGATTGACATTCAGGTAGGCCAAAACACTTGCCGCTTTTACGTCGTTTGTTGCTGGTTTTGCACGAACTCTTCGCCGATTTTCCTGGTTTCCATTTTGTTCGTGCTTTATCGTAGCCCTTTTGATGGTACTGAGGTCAGGTATTAAAAGATTCGGATGGACTGCAGCAAAAACGTCCCGTGCCTTCCGTAAACTGCCTTGCTGATAGAAGTACGTTACCATTTCGGCTCTTTGTTGTGGAGTGAACACCATGGCGAACAAATGACTTAAGATTGCAGTTAAAACTGAATTTTTATAAAGACTAATTCAACTTTCTTTCCACTCTTGGTGATTTTGAACGACTGTCAGAAGCATAGTTGGTTAACTTAATTTTAATCCTTTGTTTCAATTAAATAATTTGCCCAGTTGTGCATCATTTCCCTCCAATTTTTCACTTTGGGAAAGTCAGCCAACTTTCTAGTGTTGGGTTTTACGTGGAACACACGGTATATTAAACACGTTATTCTAATGGAGGAAATGCTCAGTGGTAACAAAAATTCTGATTTCAGTTGCAGCACTTCTCCCTAGAAGGGGATTTGGAAAACCTTGTCACTTTACCACCTCCTAGCCCAGTTGACCAATCGGACTGTCAGCTGGAGTCGTTTCATTTACAATTTGCCCAAGTCCATCGCCATGGGCTTCTACACTATCTCAGGAACTGTCAGAGTCTCAAATCGTTGATCTTATTTAACGTAACCTGGGAATGGGACACAAGCAGTTGGGAAAAGCTGTACCTTCCAAACTTGGAAAGATTTGAAGTTTTTATTAATTTTAAAGATCGAACTGAACCCATATCAGCAAATGATTTGGAATCCATTTCCTTCTTTAAGAAAGCTTTGGTTCCAGAACGTGGGTTAAACGCATTTAAGAATCTTAATTTCAGTGTTCATCTCCAGTCCCAGGATTTTAAATATTTGAGCTTTAAATCGAACAGTTTGGATATGATAAATGTGAAAGATGCAGAAATTTGGGAACTGTTGCACTTGGATTGGATCCAGTTCCACGAGATTAAAATTTCAAAAATCGACGCTGAACTTGCAACGTATAGAACTGAAGTTCGCCAAGGAAATTTCGTTGAATATAAATAACATCATGAACGGAACAGTTGCAGATATTTTCCGCTCCGCGGCAGCAGCGGAAAGACTCGACATTCATCTGAAAGTTGCCGAAGCTGTCGATCTGGCATCAGTTCATACCGAAAACTTGCTTTCGCTAACAACGTCCGGTTTGAGTCTGCGATGGAGTTCCATTGGGATAGTTTCATTTCCTGTTCTCGTGCATTTGAGAATGTCTGAAGGAGACATTGACTTGAACTTGTTCAACGCAACAAACCTTCAGACGCTAAAATTGGACACCATGTACTGGTGGAACTATACAGGAATAGGATTTGCAGAATATTTTCCTAATCTACGAAACCTTAAAATAGATTGCTCTCGACTGGATTGCCCTGTGATTAGATTGGCATTCATTCCACCTTCGTTGGAGGAGTTGGTTTTGATTGACGCAAAAGTCGTTTCTAACAATTCTCGACAGATTACTTTCGACCGTTTGTCTTCTATTGACATTACGAAGAGTCAAGTGGATCTAGACATAGGTTCCAAGTTTAATCGGATCTTCCCAAATGCAAGCAAAGTCAAACTACTTGCTAGCGAAGCAGCTAAGTATCGTCTTCTATACCAATTGCTTAACAGCTCTGCAGTTGATTCTGTCGAAATTGAAATCCCATCCTACACAAGTATGGAAATTCTATCCGAGCTTGGGATCATTGTGGAGGAGTTGCTCAACGTTTCCCTTCCTCTAGACCTCTACAAGGAAAGTTCATTTCTATTGTTTTTCGAAAGAGACGATGACAGTTGGGAAGTC
>VNWY01001600.1:0-13364 GCA_009869845.1 Pseudachorutes palmiensis
TGCATGTAGAGACCGGCCAAAATGCAGTATTTGAAACACAGCTCGTCGTCCATGTTTCGAATGTTGATGACACAGTGGTTGACCTTTATCAAATTTGGAATCTTGATGTATTTTCCAACCCTATCCATTGAATATTTTAACACACGAAAGGTTATTCCTTTGAATCGCTAAATTCTCCATCCAGACCCATTCTTCAAAAGGCTTCGACAGCAAATGCAATCTTTTGCTTCATCATGGTTCCAATGCTGGGAAACATGTTTTCTTCGTAGCATCCGTGGAGAAACGAGTGAAAGTGGAAGTCATCCATTTCGAGAATTTCCAAGTTTAGTGAAGACACTCGACACATTTCAATGCTGACTGAGCAGGTGATGCGAAATGGTCCAATTCTGTTGAAAACTTGAGACATTACTTGATTCAACGAAAATCTGCACATTCGAAATACACCAAAGACGTCAGCGTAAACGCGATTCGTCAAATCTGCTGTGTATTCTTGAACAACTCCTCCAAACGCTTGGCCCGCACGACGTAAACTCAAATTAATCCCAGCTCGTTCAACACCGCCACCAACTTGGAGAGGGTTGAAATTTTCTTGGCGATGCCACTCTGGATGGAAAACATAACGATGCAAATCCAAATCACCTGCATCCGGAAAGGATACGACACATTCCGGACAAAACCGAGCACGGTAATTTTGAAATTCTAGAACCAGGTCTTGGTCAACTGTCTCTAAAAAAAAAGACAAACATGTTAACCGTTTGTATTTCAAAACTTGAATCAACTTACCTCCAAAAAGAGCAGCATCACCATCCATCGCGTGTCCATTTCAAAAAGTTGAATCAACTTTACCACCACCATCAAAGTCCATCAATTCGTCCAAGTTTTCATTACGCAAATCATTCAACAGCTCTTCAAAGTTTACATGGTCCAAGTCAAAAAGGTCAGCTGAAGGTGAAGGTAGGTTGGCAGCTAAACCTACTGGTGGTTGTAGTGATGTAGTAGTAGTAGTAGTAGTGATTGTAGTGGGACCAACACCGCTAGGGCCTGACACCTCGTCAACATGAATTCGAGCTAATGAGCAAATATAAAACTTTAAAACTTCAAATTTTAAAGAAAACTGACAAAGTTTTGTAAAAAAAACTTACCAATCTGTGGTTCGACGACGTCATTTCCATGTAAATCTCTCACATGATCCTGAAATTCTTCAACGCTTGTAAAGTCGCGTCGACAAATTGTGCATTTGTACTCTAGATAGCTAGACGCCTCCATCTCCCTCGAGCTTCACTGACAGAATGATGCAATTCTGGTCCGTACCATCGCCTTTTAGAGCCATGAGGCGGTCTCCCCTTTTGTCGGTTTTGAGTCACCAAAATGCTAACCAAACCCTGGTTTTCAAAATGGGGAATAGTTTGGAGAAAAGGAAGAAGACGAAGAAGAAGAAGAAGGGGTGAATTGGGTTTCCATATTTTGGAGAAGGGACAAACGTCCTTCACTGCAGTATCGATAACAAGCGGATCAGGTGAGATTTGTTTTGAGATGAGTTTCATCTCACTCTTTGGTATGAACAATGACCTTTGTGTTTTGAGATGAGTTGTTGTTGAGTCCGGCTCACGTTCATTTCTGTGAGATGAGTCTGAGATCGGATTGGTATTGACAATCACCAAAGTGAGCACCAAATCGACAGGGAGATGAGCCGAGACTCACTTTTTGTAAGTCTGGTCTAGGGGTAGGCTCAGCAGTTGAGACAGGTGACAAAAAATACTTTATTGATTAAAATTCACTAACTATAATGGACTCGGCATTGTCAAGACTGAGTAGGATTGAGAGGAGGATTCGTCGTAAGCGTCTAGTGTCACTCATCCCAACAATACGTTTGGGTGACAGGTCAAATCCACTTGACCTCTACGACAGTGTTCAATTCAAGAAACGATTCCACATGTACAAAGAAACGGCAATTTTCATCAGCAAGCTTATCGAAGCTGACGTTTGTCATCCGATCCGAAGAAGATGCCAACTCCCTGCTATACTCCAGCTGCTAGTTGGCTTACGATTTTTCTCTACGGGATCATTTCAAATTTTTTGCGCTGACCTCGCAAGTCTTTGTCAATCCTCTGTGTCAATCATAGTGAAACGGGTGCCAAGGGCCATCTGCAAGCACCGGAAACAGTTCCTGAAGTATCCCAACGCTGATGAGTCAGCCATTGTGCGTCATGGATTTTATGAGATTGGGAATTTCCCAGGTTTACTTTATCAACTTTACTTGTTTCAGATTCACAACGGCTCTTTCAATCGCAGAGAAAGGAAGAGGGTCAATGGCCATTGCAAGAAGCTCCCTAGGGCTACCCATATCCAGAATCTTGAGATTAATTACGACACTCTCAAGGCCACTTCGAAATATTTCAGGTGTGCTGTGCTTGTCCAGTGACTGCAAAAAGACGGAATTTGGAGATGAATAATTGTGCGAAAAAAACTGTTTTTTTGAAAGACTGACATTATAAAAATCCCTTGGAATCAGCCGAAACACAATTCCGTTTTGCACACGCCCTTTTCGCCCTTTTCTTTGCAAACATTGTGCCTCAGAAGCCCAAACAGTCCTAAGGCAATTAAAGTTCGTCCTTTTGTCCTTATCTTGCGACTTTGTCAGGCAAAAGTCAATCACTATAGTAAAACAAGAACTTCAGATTTATTTATGCCTCGTGTTTAAAAACACCAAATTGTATTTAATTACCGTAAACAACATCCGGAACAGTGATGGAGCTCTCAGCTATATTCGTGGCCAGAATTATTTTCCGGTATTGGCACTCTAAGGGCTGGAAAGCTTTAGACTGTTCTTCGGCAGTAATTGTTGAGTGAAGCGGAATTATTTTCCATTTGTTAGGATCTGGATCCAGACTATAATATTGTAAAAAGTGTACATAAAATTAAGCCGTTTCGAATTGAAGAATTTTTAGAATTAGATTTAATTATACTCTTTCATATCTTTTCTATTTTGCTGAACTAGTTTCTTGGACAATGTGTCAATCTCGAAATAGCCAGGGAGAAAAACTAAAACTGAACCCCGAACTTCCTGTTTTAAAAGTAGACAAAATGAACAAAGTTTTGTTTTTGTAAATAATATTAGAAAAGTTGATTAATCGGGACTCACGTGCTGCTCCTTTGCACGGTGACCCAACTCCACTCTGGGATCGTTGGACGCAGATTTCTCCATAGGGTCCAACGAGGAGCGAGCTTGGTGTAGTGGATTCAGTCTCAATCTGATTCACTCACCAGCCTGAGATCGAGTACAAGGTCAGGTGTAATCTCTGAGACAAGGCTGCATCCTTGACTGATCCCTCCTACACTAAAGATAGTGTCTGAGTTAGATTCAGCACTCTTATCTTGCCTCCGTACCTCCAGTGGGCTCGTAATCTCACCACCGTCTTAGGATGGTGGACTGATTGCTAACGTACGTAGACCACTGGGAAGGGCGGTTGGACTAGTATGAGTATGAAAAAGTATGAGGCTGTTTTCATTCTCAAGTAAGAAGGCAGGAGTCATAGTGCTCCTCCTCACCTGCCCCCGTTGAAATTCCCAGTGGCTAACTAGTGCTCTCCGGCTACTAGCCACAGTCAGGGATGGAGGCGGGTAAGCAGGTAAAAAAAGACACATGTTACTCAGAGAGTCTGAAATAGGCCCACGAGGCCCGGTCGGCGTGGGAGAAATCCCCCTCTGTTAAACATACATACATACATACATAGGGTCCAATCCCATGATTACTTTGACTGCAACGTCATACATTTCTGGAAAAAGGGTATCTTTTTCTTTCAAAAATTCCAACTCATTCATCGCTCCCTAGAATAGGGAGCAAATCAAATCAGTTAAACTAAAGATTAAACAGAATATCCAATCCCATGATTACTTTGACTGCAACGTCATACATTTCTGGAAAAAGGGTGCCTTTTTCTTTCAAAAATTCCAACTCATTCATCGCTCCCTAGAATAGGGAGCAAATCAAATCAGTTAAACTAAAGATTAAACAGAATTGTTGAATGCAGTAATTACTTTATCCATGCAATGCTCAAGGAATCGTTCTTCCACTCGGAAGGGGGCTGCGGCGGCTAGGATGTTGATAATTGGCGCAGGTTCTAAAACGTCATTTCGTTGAATGCTGAAATATTTCGGAAACTTCTCAGCGTTCAGTGTAGCAGACATCAGAATAAGTTTCAGATTCTTCTCCGCGCCCTTCTCGTCCAATAGGATTTTCTTGATGATCAACAAGAGAAAGTCTGTGTCCATATCCCGCTCATGGACCTCGTCAATGATAATGTGTGTATACTTTTTTAAAGACTTTGATTGAATCAGTTGTTGCAGAAGGACACCAGTGGTCATATACGTGACCAAAGTGTCTCGCTCTCTCATGTTCTCCATCCCAACCTAGAAAATTCAGAGTTCCAAATGAAGAGTTGCATATAAAAATGAAACTTTGAAATGTTGTAAAGTTTACCTGGTATCCAATGACACTCCCAAGGTCCCAACCACGCTCGTCAAAGACACGTCTAGCAACTGATATTGTTTCAAGTCGACGTGGTTGAGTAACAATAATATTGCAATGCATTTCGCGCTCACAGCAGTAATCCAGAATGTATTGCGGCACCTAGTACAGAAAAACAAATCATTCTTAAATGCTTTTTTTAGTAAACGTATGGCATAATTACCTGTGTAGTTTTGCCACAGCCGGTGATACCCTAAACCATTACAACGTTGTTCAGTTCAACTTGTTCAATAATCTGGAGAAAGCAATTTATTAATAATGCATCTCGAATTCAAATCGATGAGTATCGATGGGTTCTCACCTTGTCCTTGTACTGGTTAATTACCAACTTGCTTGTTCCTTCGAATTTACGGTAGTTAAAATTGTACTGCTTGTAGTTTGGTGTGAGTTTAAAGTAACGCTTCATCAATCCATCACCATGAGGGTTATGATCTATTAGCAATTAATATAATTAATTAATTACTTAATTAGCAATGCAAATAACAGCAAACGCTCACAATGCGCTCCTAAAACACAACTCACTTGGTGGATTATAATTGCCTTGTCCGAAGCATCCCCAACGTAAGCCGACTCCTCTTCTGCCGTACGCTGACTGTAATGAAGTACATGGACAGTAGCTGGAGTACTAGATACCCTCGGTATACTGAACTGCTGAAATTTTGGAAGTGGACCAGAGGTGAAAAAGTTCGTCACACTACGCATTTGTCCCGTGCTGACATCCACATGCTCAACGAAGGTAGTGATGCATGCGGGACGTGAAAATGGATGGTCAACCACTGGCTTGATATCTCGTACCTGCACTTGACTTTCAAGCTGCTCTGGTACATGTCTCTTTCCAATTTTCACGCCAAGAACAATAGCATCATCCTGATTCCCATCCTCAGTGGCCAATTGTGCACTAAAAGTCTGTTCCAGCCGTCCCCGCTTATAAGGTGGTGATTCTGTCATTGTTACTTTTGCTCCGGCTTGGTCCCTATACCCCATATTGGACTCCACTTGTATTTCTTGCTTCATTTCTTTCTTTACGATAGCCAAGTCGGGTTTCATGTCTTCCTGTTGTTCTGTTTTAACGGTATTGGTAATTGCCCTTGTTTTTTCCATAACTGTGCAAGCAGTGACAGGGAAGTTAGCACAGCTGGTGCAGTTGACAGTTCCTGTTACAAGAAGCGTATATTTAAGTTACAACACATGATATACATGAAGGGTCACAGAATGTAAACTTACTTTGGTGAAAGTTTAACTTCAATGACCTAGCTTTTGCTATCGATGAAATGATCCCCCTGCTAAAACTTTCATTCAATTCCTTTATACTGGCTTCGCTTCCGCAGTCGTAATTCTTTCATCCCTTTAAAAGGGAGCTTTTTCTTTCCCCACAGGATGAGTCATACCCACGCCACTCTTTTCCCTCTTATTCCCTCCAAATGCCTTTCAATCTTTATAACCAGCAACGGAGTGATCCTTGGTAGACGCAGAACGCTAATCCATCGCAGATAATTGACGCATCTTGGAGCTGAAGAGTGCAAAATGTGCGGCATGACTTGGGCAATGGATCACGCGGATCAGAAATTGAGAAAAGTTATAGGCCTAAAAGATGTCCAAAGTTTTTACTTACAGCTTGGCCTATCTCCATGGCCCAAAAATTAACGGCAGTGGGGGATAGACCGAAATAATGCTGAGGGATGTCGTAGGGCGTGTTGGTGAGGAGCCGATGAGATTTCGTCCAAGGGAAGACTAACCAATCAAAACTCGACCCAGGGAAATCCCTCCTCTAAGTTATTAGTGCTGTGGAATGGAGTGAGCCGGAGTGGGAGAGAAAAAACCCTTACCATGCTTTCTCCGTGCTTTCTGTATTCCTGGTGTGGCACAGCCACTCCTTAATTTGTATTCCTTGGCCTATCTCTAACACTACCAGCTTTCCCCGCTTTCCCCTTTTTTCCCTCGTATTTTATGTATTATTATAACAATTAGCCGCCGGGCCAGTTCCTCAGGAGTCTTCTTATACTTCCGACGTATTTAGATCATCAACTCCTGAGGAAACTACCCGGCCAGTGAGACCATCCCGGTGGAATGTCAAAGCAGAAGAAAACAGGCAAACAGAAGCAGCGCCTCCAGAATCCCGAAATCTGTCACCCTAGGCGTCAGCTCCTACGAATAAACTCTTAAGCCACCAAATATCGTCACTCCTGGCTCCATCACCGTTTCAAGACGAGGACAACAGAGACATGGGCTATTTGTCCAGATCATATTCTCCAGACTTTGATTCGAAATATAAAGGCGAATCTTCACCGTCGTTACAAATCTGCATCGAATTCTCCGCCGGATGACAAGCAAGTACTGACCTCCAGACTCTTTGATCGATTTTCCAGCAAGTCAAACCCAGTAATGGCTCGTGAAGAGTCCCCCGAGAGAAAGTCACCATTGGCCATAGCAGCTGCGCCAAAAGATTGTTACGAGAATACGCCGACGCTTCCTAAAACGTAGACTAAAGAGCCACGGTCACCAGTCAGCGAGAAGCCAGCAATTGCAAGGTTTCCATATTTAGTGCGAACGTATGACCTGAATCCGAGACGTTTCCAATATAGCAGTGAAGACCGTTTTTATAAGTATATTTCGAATCAAGGAGGTGAAAAGGTTAATGATGACAGGAGGAAGATAAAATCCAGAGATTCATTTGACATTCACAGCAGGGTGGATTTACGCGACGCGACGCTTTTGTAACGACGCCTTTGTTACATTTTATGACTTACGGAGCAACGACCTATCGGTTGCACTTTTTATAGGACTCGGTTACTTGGTAAATGTAAATGACATTGTCACGCGAACCAATTGCCAGCATCTTGCCATCAGGGGAGAAGCGAACTACCTGTGTCGAATGGAAGAAATTATTGTAGACAATTTATACACAATACGTTTATAAAGGTTGATTAAAACTCGAGCTTATACTTGAATTGGCTCGGATCCATTGTTGTGATGTGACAGGATTTCACGCGTCTCTGCGGCAACTGCAAACCAGTGTCCTAGCAAGGTTCCAACCACAATAACCATCCGGGGAAAACGTGGCCGATTGGATTTGTTCCTATGTAAAAGACAGAAGAAAACTTGACATGCAGTGCGTGGCTATTAAGCGATTCTAAAGTTATTACATGAAAGTCCATTGAGCAAACGGCGCTGTGCGTCCCAGAGGACGAGCATTTTATCGTGTCCCGCAGTGATAAATTGCTGCTGTTCGGGATATGTTGCCAATCCCCATAGCTCGTCCGTATGACCTTGAACTAGTTGGAATGGAAGCTGGAAGCTCCCTGCAAGGACACAGTTCTTTGTTGTCCTAACAATGAGTTGACTTCCGCGTCCTTCTGTAATTACCCTCACCGGGCCATACTGCTCCGTAATCTTTTGCAAAAATGCAACCATTGCAAATTGGAAATTGAGAATGGACTTATCAGCAGTCTTACCACAGTTTCCAGTTCTGCTTTTGTAAGCTCAGCGTCCCATTGCGGCCGTCCTTGCCTCCTTCTTGTGATCACTTCGCCATCTTTGAGTGTCAGAGGATACTAAAGACGGGACCATCATGGGCTCCGCGAACGACCTTGGCCACTGCGTTTGTTCCTCGTGCCCAAACCAGGACGTTGCCACTGCTGTCCCCTGACAAGACATCCCCAGTAGCACTAAATGCCAAGCAAGTGACATACTTAGGCTTGTCACGCGAGTCAAATATCCGAAGCTTTTTGCACAGAACGCATCTCTCAAAAGTCCAGAACGAAATGTGACTCTTGCCACAGGAGATGATTGTGTTTTTGTCCAAGGGGTGAAATTCCATTGCGACAACCGTGTCGCCAGAACACTTTGTTTAAAGAAAAAAGCAATAAGTTTAAAGCCACGGTGACTGACAGGGATTATGCAAAGGTTGAAAATGTCACCTTGTTTTCAGCTAATTTCTGGCCTTTGTCGCTCTTTTGCCAATCCCAGACAGAAATCGTATGATCACTGGCTTCATCAATCACGCAGAGTAAACCACCTCCGTCCTAAAGAAAAGAAACACACAACAATCAATCAATTAATTCCATCGTTGTCGGGATTAATCATGCAGCCACTTTCTTCTCAGCAGTCGCCGGGAGGGAGACGTAAATAACAGATAAGGCGTGAAATCCATCTTTGAAATCCATCTTGGATTTTGTTTGCATTTTACTTACCGCTTTTGAAAAGGATAGGCAGCAAATTGAACGGTTGAAATCACCAACTCCAATGACATGCAGGGTGGCCAAGAATTTTGTGAGCTTCCTCCCACGACATGGGTTCGTGAGCGACGGCAATGCATTGCGCAACGATGTCCAGTCAGTGCTCTGAATGCCTCAATACTTGAAATATTTACGATGGAAATGGAGAAATGAATGAATAAATGAATGGAATCGCATCTGGAACCTTTCTCAAATGCGCTGTGTGATTTTGAAGGTAATAATTTTAACTGGATTGTCTTAAACACAATCGTTCGCTAACGGGACGGCCAAATGGCATCATCTCACCGAAAATAATACAGTTTTGGGGGAGAATTGTGTGGGTTGAATACACAAAGACGGAGAAAGGAAGTTTCAGAGAGGAGAGAGGCGGAGAAATTCTGTCACTTTAACCCTTCTGCCCCATGATCATGGATCTAGGTATACACTAAAATGTATTACAAGCGGGGTTCTCCGTGAGGCTAGATTCTGCGCATACGTTTTTTTTAAGTATTGTGGGAGGCAAGCCTCAAAAAGACGCCTTTGCCTGCGAATTTTACCTTGGCGTGAAGTTAGCGGACTCGCTACAAACCTAACATACCAAATAACGCACTGAATGTTAAAAAGTAAATTAACCTTTGTTCTCAGTTTTTTAAAATGGCAAACTGACCCTTCCGTGACCAGGTCGTGACCTATATCGAGATCAAAAGGTCAACTGCTGTCAAAAAAATTTCTTTTACCCATGCATCCCAAAATATCTCCAGGCAATTCCTAATCTCCATACGGTGTTCAATTGACCTCTTTGACCTCAACAAGGTCAAAAGGTCAACTGATCTCAATCTGAATCTGTGGAATCATTCATGGGTTAGTCCGTAAATCACCACTCATATAAGTTCCTCACACATTACATACAACCATAAACCGTTGTAAGTAGGTAAAGGGTAAAAGTAAAGTACGCCTTAAAGGCATTGTACGGCCCCCAAAATTTTAAATTCGGATTAAAAATTAGAATTTGTTTAATTTAGAATTTTTGGTATTGTTACCCGAAGGGTCAATCCAAAATTATGAGCCACCCCAAATCACTAATAAATACACAATTAACTCCTTCCCACTGAAAAAACACTAAAAAGTTAATATTCCAAGCGTTAATCAATTTAATTCGACAAGTTTTAATCAAAATTCAACCCCGATCCAACCTTCTGGATCTGATTGAATTAATCCGAAAAAAAAATCTAATCCGTCCCACTTCCAAAAGTAGTGCATTTCTGTACACCCTGATTACATTTAAGTATCGGGAATAATATTTAAATCGCACATACAAGGAAATACAGCACTCCTAGGGATTAGGTTAGAGTTAGGTTTAGGATGTCGTCACTNAAAAAACTAATCCGTTCCACTTCTAAAAGTAGTGCATTTCTGTACATCTTGATTACATTTAAGTATCAAAAATAATATTTAAATCGTACATAGTCAATTATACAAGGAAATGCAGCACTCCTGGGGCTTAGGTTAAAGTTAGGTTTAGGATGACGTCACTAGGGGGGGTGGGGGTGCTTCTGATTATGACAGATGGTGATTTTAGGGGGGTGGGGTAAAAAATTTGGCCCAAAAATGATGATGTCATTAGCGAACAAACCCTCATGTAATCATTGAACACTAACTACAATTCTTCCTGAACGAGCAATCAAAATCCAACACATCTGGTGTACTGCGCATAAATTAAACCTTGCCTTTGATCATGCCCAATGTGACGACAAGAAGCTGAAAGAGGAAAAGAAATGCGTAGTTACAAAAAGGAGGAAGTTGTTGGGGTTGGCGATCTGTTTCGCATGGTGTTTAAAACAATCAATGATCTGCATTCGTTTTTTACGTCCTCACCGAAACGCTGGGCTGCATTAGTGGAATCAGGCCGCAGAAAAGGATTTATTGTGAACAGGATTCCGTTGATCACTCCGGTGAGATGGGTGTCTTCTGAATACAAAGGGNCAGGCCGCAGAAAAGGATTTATTGTGAACAGGATTCCGTTGATCACTCCGGTGAGATGGGTGTTTTCTGAATACAAAGGGCTGATGGTGCTGATCCGCATGTACCAAGTTATAGTAGAAGAACTGCAATATTTAGTGACAGAGGCGAATTTACCTGCAAAGGATTTGGTGAAACCGAGGGATCTTTTGAAGCGACTTACATCTACGAATTTTGTAAGCTGTCTCATGTTCCTCGCTGATGCCACTGACTACATGGCGGCGATGAATGGGGTGTTGCAACGAAGAGGAACTCTGATCATATCGAACTTAAAAATTCGTGCAACACTGCTGCAACAGACAAGGTCGTTGAGAAACACGAATGGACAACAACTAACGATTATGCTTTCCGAAGTAGTGTGTGGTGGTGTAGTAGGTTATACGTCGGATGATTTCGAAACCAATGCTATCGTGGTTTGCAAGGGAATACGTCTAAACCACGAGGCAACGCAGATGCTGAGAGATATCAGACCGCAGTACATTGATAGAAAAGGATTTGGTGAAATCGAGGGATCTTTTGAAGCGACTTACATCTACAAATTTTGTAAGCTGTCTCATGTTCCTCGCTGATGCCACTGACTACATGGCGGCGATGAATGGGGTGTTGCAACGAAGAGGAACTCTGATCATATCGAACTTAAAAATCCGTGCAACACTGCTGCAACGGACAAGGTCGTTGAGAAACACGAATGGACAACAACTAACGATTATGCTTACCGAAGCAGTGTGTGGTGGTGTAGTAGGTTGTACGTTGGATGATTTCGAAACCAATGCTGTCGTGGTTTACAAGGGAATACGTCTAAACCACGAGGCAACGCAGATGCTGAGAGATATCAGACCGCAGTACATTGATAGCATGATTGCAATGATTGGTTTTTATTTCCCGACGGAACAGTTTGAAAAATTTGAGATTTTTGCGCCTAAAAGCTTTCCGAAACATGGTATCAAGGACATTGGAGCTATGGAAATCGACGGAGATAGGCGAGCAGCTGACTTCGGGAGCAGTTTTTTCAGTTTCTACATGGATACCTGGAAGTGGGTACGCAGTTACCGCAATTATAATGACCTCCATCTGTACGAGGAATATCGTAAATTGGTGAATAGCATCGTGCGCGATCCGTCATTCAACGAGTTGAAAGACACGGATCCAGCCGAGTTTAGGCCAGTTGCTTTGAAAAATCATCAGTACGATTGGACGCGCAGCACAATCAAACTCGTAGAAGCAGTGATGTCGGTAGGAGCCACATCGGTACCAGCGGAATCGGAAATATCACGTGTCTCATGGGTTACAGGGAATATGTATAATATGGGATATAATATGGGAATATAATAATAAAATGGATGCTACAACCCTAGACACTATTCTGCGTATAATGTAAGTTATTGAAACAACCTTACATTTATTGTAACATGCGTTTTGTGCAGGTACAACATACCAACTGATGTGCAACAATGGAAACCCAGTACACACAATCGTTGAGTGGGTGAAAAATGGTAAATGTTTGGCGGATGATACCTTGTGCAGGCATCAACAACCGGAAGTCCCTGAAGAGGAGGAGGGTTTTGTACAGAACTCTTTAGTAGCAAATAGCCACTATTAACACACTTGACACACCACAAGTACTTATGGCAAAAGACAAGTGAAATATAACGCATGGCTGTAGAAACAATTATATAAGTAATGACAAATAATAGACAAATAATAATAATGTTTACATTAATTCCGAATGATGATGCAGTGAATGAAAAATTAATTCTGAAATTAATTAAAAATGATGGTGTAATTAATGAAAAATAATTCTGTAATTAATTAAAGATGATGCTGTAATTAATGAAAAATAATTCTGAAATTAATGAAAAATAATTTGAATAATATTAATAGTAAATTACAATTATTTTGCATTTAATTCTAAGGGCAATTAATAATTAATAACATTTAATTGTAAAATCTGCATTTGTGCCCAACTCGGTTACCATTGGTTTTTGACCCGCTGAAGTGCTTCCTACCTCAGTCCCAATTCTGGTCTAAGACGAGATGCCAAGTTATACCGTCGCATGCAGGTGCTGCGGATCAAAGGGAAAAAGTGATTTAGTACCGACTGTTTTGTAGCAGGTGGCCAGTGGTTTTGAACAAGCGAATTCACAGCTGCCCTGGCACCTGTAAATTACAAAAGAACAATTCAAACACAGTTTATTAAGTCATGACTCGTAATAAATCACGTGGCTGCATGTGCCCATGGCAGGTGGCTTCAAGTGCGAGGCGGGAGTGAGGGTGAGTGGGATTGAAGATTAATTCTTTCTCCACGCTCTAGACTGGATTCATCCCATCTGCCCAGGCTGATCAATGGGTAAGTCTGTTAATCATAAACAATTCATGTCAACATTTCAATGAATTGTAAATTATGAATTGTAATTTATTGGTGGTTAATGTCATCATTACTTTTCAGATTGCGAGCGTGACGAGTACTGCTCCCGTTGTGTCCTTGGAGGGGAGTGCAAGTTCCTGTGGCAAAAGAATGGGACATTGTGCTGGCCAGTAGATGACAATTCGCAAGTCGGGAAATATCCACACTTTGTGTTCCCAGGAGACGCAGAAGGGTGTCA
>VNWY01001601.1:0-13343 GCA_009869845.1 Pseudachorutes palmiensis
TGCTGAGGAGGACGACGCAACTGAAAGCGATAGTGATGAAATACCACCCAATAAGGTCGCAATTGCTGAAGGCGAATCATCTGACACCGATATTGATGAAATTCCACGGAATAAGGCCGCAATTGCTGAGGAGGACGACGCAACTGAAAGCGATATTGATGAAATACCACCCAATAAGGCCGCGATTGCTGAAGACGAATCGTCTGACACCGATGTTGATGAAATTCCACTGAATAAGGCCGCAATTGCTGAGGAGGCCGACTCAATTGAAAGCGATATCGATGAAATTCCAAATATCGACAAAATTCTACTCAACACTGCAGTTGCTGTGGATGGTGAATCGTCAGGGAGCGATGTTCCTGAAATACATTGGAATAAGCCTGAAATTGCTAGAAATGATGAAGACGAATATGTTGATAGCGACATTACTGAAGTTTCAGAGTCCTCATCATCCTTCCACACTAGCTCAATGTCCTCTACGAGTTCAGATGAAACTGAAGATTCGGAAGAGGAGGCTTTGGAAAGCTTAGATGAAGACGAGTTGACACCCGAGTTGCACAAGGATCTTAATACTACGACTATTAGAGACAATGAAATGAGTTACTAATACGTTCATCAATTAGTAAAAGTGAATTTGAGTGTATAATTGCCCTTAAAAATTAAAGTAACATTTTCAGAATAAAAGCTCGACTTTATTTAAAAACTACACTAATTTGAACCCACTCTAAATATACTCCAAACCCTGCCTGGTTACATTTAAGGTGCATAAAGTATTACAGGAGAAGGAATCTAAATCTCCTACGATTTCTATCGTGCAATGGTAGGCCCGCTACCCACTTTCTACAAGTAACAACTACAACACCAAAAATGACAATGGCTCCTCCAATCACACTGAAGACATCCGGCGGGACTCCAAAGAAAATGAATTGTAGAAGAAAAGAGAAGAATACTCCTGTTGTTCCAACAAGAGCGACAACGCCTGCTTCTTCAAACTTCAATGACAGCATGATAAAGATTTGAGCAGAGAAGACTGTGATAGGTAAGCCGACGTATGTAAGAAGACAATCTCGGACTCCGGCAGGAAGTTCAAGGACTCCAAATGTCGAAGCCACAAGGACATTCTCTGCTACTCCCAAAATCCCAAACGCCATGAGAATCAAAAGCCAATGTGCCTTCCGAATTCTTCTTAAAACTATCAATACAACGGCGTTGAGGAGCATTGAAATGGAGGCGAGTCCAACACCTATCTGGATCAACACGATTATTTTAACTCTGCTCCTCAGCAATTAATGACTGGTGTGCTTACCAAATTATCGTCATCGATTGATTTTGCTCCGGTTAGAATTGGTGGTCTCACAATCAGCCCGATTCCGACTAAGGTAAAGAGCGCCACCCCAACTGAAACGAATCCACACTTTTCTCCAAGGCAAATACTTGCAAATACCATTACAAACACGGGAGAAGAAAACGTAAAGATTGAAGAATCCCCAATTGATAGATATTTCAAGGCCCAGATCTGGAGTAGCAACGATGCTGCCCCAAGTGCTCCACGTAGCTGTAAAACACAGAAATCAAAATGTTAAACAAACCTTCATCTAATCAATGCAAGGATCACTTACGAAAAGTCCAATAATAACTATTACACTCTCCCTCTTGTTGAATGGTAAAATGGACAGGAATATATTTGTTCGCCTTGGCCTTTGTAGAAATTGAATATAGAAAAATATGGGAATGATAGGGAACAAAACGGCTCCATGACGCCATACTGAGATACTGAAAGGATGGTACTGCTTCAATTGCTTAACTATAACAGCCGTAAAAGAAAAGAAAAGGCTTGCGAGCGCAGTGAAAATGATTCCTCTGTACTTTTTCCAAAGCGAAGTTCTATTGGATTCAGCTCCCGTTGTAAGGTCAATGTCGACATCGCTACGGACTTCTTCGGATCCATCTTCGCTTCTATCTTCTCTGCGACTACCGCCCATTGTTCGTCTGTAAAGCACAAATGACTGACCGTTTATAATACTTAATTTGCTAAAGCAAGTGACTCCATGTCTGCTTTAGCTCATATTCAGTATTGAAATATTCCAAAATTCACATTGATTAAATTCAGAGTCAGATTTCCCATTCGCACAAATTACAGGTATGCAAAAGAATAAATTAAGCAGCAAATAGTGAATTCTCTGGACTCTTGTCATTTCTCTTGGTTATGAGAAACGTGAGGAAATCTTATTTAGCCATGGTGCTCTAACTAGTCCGCAAATATAATATTCCAGGAGTAACGTTTGAATTTTAGTACTCATTAGAAAACTATGGGAGGCTATTACGCTTTGATTTTTCACTCGAATGGTGAAAGCTTAGATAAAGACGAGTTGGCACCCGAGTTTACACAAGGATCTTAATATTACGACCATTAAAGACGATGAAGTGAAATAAGTTTACTGATACATTCATCAATTAGTAAAATTTGAGTATATAATTGCCCTTGAAAATTAAAGTCCAAAATACTCCAGGCCCTGCCTGGTTACATTTTAAGGTGCATTGGGTATTTACAGGAGAAGAAATCTAAATCTCCTACGATTTCTATCGTGCAATGGTAGGCCCGCGACCCACTTTCTACAAGTAACAACTACAACACCAAAAATGACAATGGCTCCTCCAATTACACTGAAGACATCCGGCGGGACTCCAAAGAAAATGAATTGTAGAAGAAAAGAAAAGAATACTCCTGTTGTTCCAACAAGAGCGACAACGCCTGCTTCTTCAAACTTCAATGCCAACAGGATGAAGATTTGAGCAGAGAAGACTGTGACAGGTAAGCCGGCGTATGTAAGAAGACAATCTCGGACTCCGGTAGGAAGTTCAAGGACTCCAAATGCCGAAGCCACAATGACAGTCTCTGCCACCCCCAAAATCCCAAATGCCATGAGAATCAAGAGCCAATGTGCTTTCCGAATTCTTCTTAAAATGATCATTATAACGGCGATGAGGAGCATTGATATGGAGGCGAGTCCAACACCTAACTGGATGTTACACAATCATTAGAACTCTGTCCTGGGCAATTTATGATTGGTGCTTACCAAATTATCTTCATCGATTGATTTTGCTCCTGTTAGAATTGGTGGTCTCACAATAAGCCCGATCCCGGCTAAGGTAAAGAGCGCCACCCCAACTGAAACGAATCCACACTTTTCCCCAAGGCAAATACTTGCAAATACCATTACAAACACAGGAGAAGAAAACGTAAAGATTGAAATATCCCCAACTGACAGATATTTCAAGGCCCAGATCTGGAGTAGCAACGATGTTGCCCCAAGTACTCCACGTAGCTGTAAAACACAGAAATCAAAACGATAAACTCAACTAACCAATGAAAGTCTGAGACCGCACTTACGAAAAGTCCAATAATAATTATTACACTCTCCCTCTCGTTGAACGGTAAAAAGGACAGGAATATATTTGTTCGCCTTGGCCTTTGTAGAAATTGGACATAGAGGAATATGGGAATAATAGGGAACAAAATGGCTCCATGACGCCATACTGCGACACTAAATGGATGGTATTGCTTCAATTGTTTAATGATAACAGCCGAAAAAGAAAAGGAAAGGCTTGAGAGGGCAGCGAAAAGCATTCCTCGATACTTTTTCCATAGCGAAGTTCCATTGGATTCAGCTCCCTTTGTGAGGTCAATGTCAATGTTGCTAGGAACTGCCTCGAATCCATCTTCCCCACGGCTCCAACTCATCCTTCGTCTGTTAAGCACAAATGACTAACCGTTAAACTTAATTTCCTAAACCATGTCCATATCAATTTATTTCTCATTATTATATCAGCTCTTATTACTTATCTCACGTTCAGTATTGATTTAGACACTTCATAGACACTTCGCATAGACACATATTTACATAGTTGAAAAAGAATAAATTAGGCTTCAAATAGTTGAATTCTCTGGACTCTTTCTCTTTGTTGCTAGAAACGTAAAGAAATCTTATTTAGCAATGATGCTCTAATTAGTATACAAACATAAATAATTCCAGGACCATAAATCACTCTGAATTTAAATGGATCGATATGACAAGTTACGTAGTGTACATTTCAACTTTCAACAACATTTCAACGCACTAGAAAACTATGAGTGGCTATTGCGGACTGATATTTTTACTCTGCGTCCTTTCGTCAAATCAATCTACTGACAGAGAGGTAAGTCCTTCAATTATTACATAACATGTTGATTAAATTATTACATAACCCCCCAATTTTTTGTTCAATCCACTTCTAATAAAGGTATCAAATTGGCGTCATGGTTCTGAAGTTTCGGGCCTTCATTCACACGTGCTCCATAATCCTTACTACAATAATTCCTATCATCGTTTTCCGCAATATCATAAAGCCTACATGGGTGATACAATTGAAATAGGAACGCACACAAAAAATGAAAAACGAATTCATAAAAGCAACTACGAATTGGACGACGCATCCATGCAACAATTCTCCGGGCTATCGGACAAAATCGACCTGCCATCTGACGGAAACTCAAGCAAAGCTCACCTTACTGCCGTAATAGAAGGAAACGGGCCTTATCTCTGTATCCATCGTGCATCTACCGAATTCAACTCCGGACTTCCTAGTTACTTCTCTCGTGACATTGGGTTTTACCGTTGCTACTTCCAAAATGGAGCACAAAAGTTTTTGAAAAGTGTATTTGGTGCAGGGTTCTACCAATGCTACTTCCAGAAACCAGGGGCGAAACTCGTGGTGCGGCAAGGTGTAGGACAGTTTGTTTGTTTTCTGCAGGGCATTCGACATTTCAAGGGATTCTTGCCTCCGCCTGCTCCCATGAATGGCACAAGCAAACCTAAAAAGGAGCGGAAGAATTTCCTGGAATATTTTGGTAGCTTGAGTTACGTCCTTGCAGGTGAAAATGGATCAGCTCCGTTGGGCTCATTTCAAGTAATTGGCATGTACAACTATGGACCTAGCGGTTCCGACAGAAATCTTGGTCTTCTTCAAGTTACAGACAATTTCCATTTGAATCTACAATCGCAAGTGACCAAGACACAAGACGAATCCAAGGAGCTTATTTTGTTGGGGGAGCTTCAAAAGCAGCAAGATCACAATGCCGAAGCTTCCGTTGAGCAATCTGGTCTTGTCCAATATCATTTCAACGGGGCGGATTTTGACGAAGGACGCGGTGACCAGTTTCAGAGCTTCACTTACAATTTTGTTCGAACGATGGCGGCACACGTATTTACCCTATTCATTGCACGTTACGGCATTCACGGGCAGGGCGATGGACCAGAAGACGACCGGGATTTCTGCCAAATATGGGGAACATATCGATACAATTTCCCCATAACTCAACGTAGGACCATTTCTTTTTTCCAGGCTTTTGCAATTGCGCAGTTCAATGTGAGAAGCTACCATCATTCAGTTCACTCCCATGGATTGGACTTTGTTCAGCTAGTTTTTCAGCGTAGTGAAACTCTTCGAGGGTTCAATGTTGGTGACTTGATGACAATTACACTCACTGGTGTGTACCAGGTGAATGCCGACTTTGTACCGGAATATTTGGTCATCCCCAAAGACTCAGGACCAAATCCATACGCCCTAGACCAACTCCTTTTTGGAATTATTCAAGCACTGTACGTCTTTGTTGGTGAGCATGGGGTCAACGGTTTTATTCAAGCTGTTTGTACCTATCAACGGTATTTGGAAGAAGTGAAAGAACCAAGGCCTGGATATTTGCAGCTCGCAGCCTCTTATTCCAGAACATATACGCCGTTTAAAGAACTAGGACACTCGGCCACCTGGGTTGCACAAGGGGTTGCAGAATATGTTTTCGGGGACCCAGAAGTGACCAACGGCTATTATAGGATTCAGGGTCAAGTCATCGTTAATACAACCAACTGGCTAGAAGGAATAACCGGAGTAGAAAATGGAAAGGAAATGCCTAGCATGATCACGCTAATAGGTCTCTATCAGTGTATTTGGTTTGGAGTGAAAATGTTCAATAACAATTGTTATTATGAAATCTATGCATTCTACACTGGAAGAATTAGTGATGTCCAAGGTTCCGGTCAAGGAATTCTTCTTTTCAAGATTTACCAGGAAATGGGAAGTTAAGTGTATTTCATTCGTTAAATTAGGTTAATCGACTTTATCTTTTTAATAAATAAAACAGTTGGATTTTGCTTATTCTTCTGCCCAGAAAGGCTAATCCACTATTCTAAATCGCAATTTAATTTATGGAGCGGTTAAAATTTTAGTAGCAAGAGTATACCAGGTGCTGTAAATAAAAGTAAATACTGCGAAAAATTTTATTACACGGTAATGCATGACCAATCTAGCACGCGTAACATATCACTGATACGACAAGAAAGCTATTTGATGAGACTAAACCAAAACCATCAATTACACTTTTATATGAAAAAGGAGATCGTCTGCGCATCAGAAATAAAACCATGTTTCCGCTTCCCTGAATTTTATAATTAATATTATTGCAATTTTCTGCTCACATGCAGCAATCCCTACTGCTTGAATAAACAAAGTGGAATGAATACGCATATTCCTCCATATTTTTTACTTGTAAGGGAAATAAAAAGTGAAAACAAGGAAACTTCCAATTGGCAAAGATAATTGTGCGTCGGAACCTCATGCAGCTTATTTGGTAATGAATTTCCGCTTATGGTTTTTTTACAAAGTGGTAGACAATGCAATGGCTTGGAGAAACCCCGAGCTCCCTTTCATTGTGGACAAAGTCGACGATGTGAAATAAAACTTTTAACAAAATGCTTTGAAAGATCTTGCGAAAATAAGACGGAGAGTTTATTGATACCAAGACAAGAAAAAAGTTCTTGATCTCTCTTAAACTTTAACAGAAAACCAGTTTAGTTTTTTGTTTCTTTTTTCGTCAGTAAGAAGAAACACCTTCCACTGACAGGTAGTGATATAAACATTGTATTTTCAAAGACATTTTAACTCTTTTGCAGTGAAAATTTAGAATTTGAAATGTCAAAAGAAACAATGAATGAGGTAAATTCATAACTAAGCTTTCTTAGTATTTCATTTCCATTGGCTAATAATCCGTTTTCAATATTGAAGATTGTGGACAACGCCCGGAAAGTGTATAACACCCGGCGCACGAGACCGATATCCTTCAGATTACAGCAGTTGGGCCACCTACTAAAATTTTTGGAAGAAAATACAGATGGAATGATAGCAGCTCTGAAGAAGGACTTGAGAAAATCTCGGAATGAAGGTTTAATTGGATTTTGGAATTGACTCTTCTCCAGCATAATGTTAATTCATGTCTACTGTTTTAGCTGATTTATTCGAAGTCAATTACATGAAAATGGATACCAAGAAGATGATGGAGAATATTGAAAATTACGCTGCCGATGAGGCGTTGCCGTTGAACTTAATGGCTCCCCTTGACAAAGCTTATATTCAAAATGAGCCGCTCGGAGTTGTACTTGTCATAGGGGCCTGGAACTATCCCTTTATGCTTACTATTCAACCGTTAATAGGGTTTGAAATAACAAATTACATACAAAAACAAATCCACTTTTGGGTTATTCAGACTAAAGACAATTGCGCTATATATACAGGGCGATCGCAGCAGGAAACACTGTGGTCATTAAGCCGTCTGAAGTTGCTCCAGCTGCGGCTCAATTTTTGTTCGACAAATTGCCCAAATACTTGGATCCTGTAAGAAATTGTTTATAAATGCTGGACTCAGCTTCTTTTATTCTGTTTTATGTTTTGCGCATGTTCAGGAATGCTACCCTGTCATTCTTGGCGGAGCGGATGAGACAAAGAAACTCCTTACATACAAGTTTGACCATGTCTTCTTCACTGGTTCAGCCGCAATTGGACGCAGCGTCTATACTGCCGCAGCAGCGAATTTAACACCATGCACGTTAGAACTTGGTGGGAAGAGGTAACTATTTTTATATTTATTTTTATGCCACATCCATTCTAAACCTTGTTTTGTGTAGTCCATGCTACATTGATCAATCGGCCGACTTTCATGTTGCTGCCAAACGAATTCTGTGGGCAAAATTCGTCAACTTTGGACAGACGTGTATCGCCCCCGACTACATTCTATGTTCAAAAACTGCAGAATCAGAGTTTTTGAAAACTGCTCAGAAGGTATTGTCAGAGTGGTATGGACAAAGCCCTCAAAAGAATCCAGATCTTCCACGTATCGTCAACTTGCGACATTTCAATCGGATCAAACACTTGATTGACTCTACTTCCGGTAAATAAATGAATTTGGGAGGAAAAGAATAATCATGAACTATTACAGGTCGAATTGCACTTGGTGGTGGACTGGATGCAGACGATCTCTGGATAGAACCAACTATTATTGGTAACTTTAAGTTAAATTACACAAAAGGCTTTAGCTTGAAATTTGTTTTATTTCCTGTCGTAGTTGATGTCTCCGAGAATGACCCTGTGATGAAAGAAGAAATCTTTGGACCTGTATTGCCAATTGTCACAGTAAACTCGGTGGATGAGGCAATAAAATTCATTCTCGCAAGGTAAAACAATATTAGCTACATCATCGTATCTCCTCAACAAGTGTACCCTTTACTCTAGGCCAAAGCCATTAGCGGTTTACACATTTTCAATGAAAAATGAAGAGAATGTAAAGATCTTGACACACGTTTCAAGCGGTGGCGCTTGCGTCAACGACTGTTTATGGCAGAACGCTTGTAAGTGTTGATTCAAAAGGAATTATTGGTGTAGTAGTAATTGTTTGAATCCTGTTTACAGGGGAAGGTCTCCCATTGGGTAAGGAATCCATGAAAAAGCTTCATAAAATTGGATAACATTTAAATTGCGTATGCTTGACCGCTAGGTGGGGTTGGTGACAGTGGTTTTGGAAGATACCATGGGAAGTTTTCGTTTGATAATTTTTCCCATAAGAAGGCTGTTCTTCGGCGTGGTTTTGGTTACATCAGTGAAGTATTGGGAGAGCCACGCTATCCTCCATATACGGATGGAAAACTGAAAGTTTTCTCATTCATTTTGGGAAATTTTCATCGCTGCAACATCCCTCCAGGGCTACTGCTAAACATTCTCTGCACATTTCTCGGAGGACTTGTAGTCTTCCTCTATCTCTACTTGGTGAAAAATTGGTAGTTAATTCCCATATTTGGCTTTTGACGGCATAGCCAAATTAAAGGTTGTAATAAAATTGAATCAGAGCCAGTGACAGCAAACATGCAGCAAACATAAGACCCTGATGAAATCATGAGCCAGATCAGTACCCGATTTCTAAGCTGGAATCCAGATCTTGAATTTCTTTCGTATTTTCAGAGTTGGTTTAATTGCTTATTGCATAACTATAACTAACTATAACTTTATTGTGACTTGTTTACATAAAATTCATGGTCAATCATCTAATAATAATAATAATCAACCTAATAACCTAATAACCTAATAACTTAATAACCTAATAACCTAATTAGATATATAACACCCTAATAACAGACAGCAGTTTTTATTCACTCATTCAAAACATGTTTAATTAGTTTCCATTCTATAATTTTTAATGTTTTTCACCGTTCTTGAGCTGAAGCGTTGGATCCGTCGAAGGAGGGAACAACATCAATGCTGTATTCGACTCGCTTCGCCCTAAGTTTGCTAAGACTGTTGTCGAAAATGAAAAAATCTAAACCAATAGAAATGTTAGGTTTAATAAATTCTATGGAAATGAAGGTAAGTAGCTTACATTCTCCTGTCTTATCACACGTGACCATTCCGACATCTTCTTCTGAGTTGCATCTCCTCTTTGGAACTAACTCCTTACCCTCGTACAACACCGAGAATTCAATATCGTAGGCTTCAGTCTTGAACACCCACCTGCAATCAATTACATGAGTTATCCGAATAAAACATGGTGGTATAAAACCTGTACAAAAGACCTTACTTGATACTAGAACCAACTTCAGTGATTCCAAACTCCAGTTTCAGTGTCTCCCCTGCTCGAATATCCACAGTGATTCTTTCATTTGCGTCCAGGTCAACAGTATTCTCGTCCAGTTCGCTCCCAGTGGATACCTTCTGAAGAAAAATTTTTTATTAGCGCTAGGGCGCAGAAGTCATGATGGCTAACTAACTCTCCGTCCAGTTTCGACTCTACCGCCTCCAAGTTCTGCAGGTAATTGATCTTTAGGAATTCTGCTGCGTAGCACTGGAAGCCATTTTTGGGGGTTCGTATAAATTTCAATTTTCCCAAGAGTCCGTGCTGACATCAATGGCTTTATTAAGGCAAAAAGAATCTGGAAAACCCTGAATGCTAAATAAAAACGATAAATGTTAAATCACCCAGCACAAAACGAAATTCGTCCTACCGTTGATAAAATACATTTGAAAAAGAATTTCAGGATAATTCGATTCGAAACGGCGGACGGCTTCCAGTATAACGTTCACGTCTGGATAGAAGTCAAAATTGAAATAAGAAATAAATTAATGCTTATTTAGAACTTACTAGCAAATGACGAAAGTTGTCCGAATGAGAAATTGGCAAAGTCTACTATTAAAATGCATTGTGTTACTTCCCTGTTCATTTCAATTGAAGTTTCCTTCATCTTTTCATAAAGTCTGGCAAACATTTGATCAATGTTTCTCAGCCATTCTTTGCTTGTTCCGTTGTGCAAAGATTTTTGAACATCCCATTCGCCGAATGGCAAGACGGAAACTACATGTTGAAATTTTTTAGTTTTTTTTTGATACTGTTCTTTATTTGATTTACTTACTCGGATGACCTTGGCCATCACGCCCCACTATTTCGTAGAAATATTCCTTTTCAAAGCCAGGAGGTGGTGACCATGTTAGAATCTCATCTAGTTTTTCAACCTTTTTCCACTCAACGTTCTGGAAATTATCAATTTAAAATCAGAATTCCAAAGATCTAAAATGCACTGACCTTTCTTATCATTTCTTCTGCAGCCACAAGGTTTAGCTCACGTGCTTTAAAACAAAAGTGACACGTAAGATATCGTAAGATTGTAAGATCGTAATGGCGTCTTCAGTTCAGTTCTTACCGCGTAGCCATCGTAAAAAGAACAAATCCGATTCCTCATTTAATCCCAAATCAGCCACGTTATGACGGAACTAAAAAACGTTTCGGTGTTACAAAAAGGAATTTGGTTTTAAAATCGTATGAACATTACTTTTGGTAAAATTTCTAATTCTGCAGGCGTTGGGGCAGCCATCTTTACAGTTCGACTTGGAATTTGCAACTAACAGGATTTAGGGGAGGACGGTATTCAATTCAATGAATTCAATTCAATGGATGACGAGATTTTTCAGTTCTGGGAAGATAGAATTCTTACGAATTCATACGAAATCAAAGCTAATTAGTAAAGTCGCAAAAACGATCTTAAAATGAAGGAGAGTGAGAATAGTGTGATTGGGTCTTGAATGCTGAAAACATCTCAAGGTCGAATGGGTAATAATTTTTGTGGAAAAATTCTACTCACCTTAGAATCTAGTGTACCAATTTATACTGAATCCATCTGTACTTGAAAAACTTGTTCCTCTAGCATAATTACATCCATGCGACGGGAGGATGACCGACTAAAGGAGACAGATAACCAACCATTCACTATCATTGAAATTATCAAAATGCGAATCACTATCTGCGCTCGATTCTTATTGTACAGAAAATCCAACTCATTGACCGATAATTGAAATCATAGATGACTTTTAGACAATCTTTCAGGTGGGTAACGTTTCCATAATTTAGGATCGGGTCAACCATCCAAAGTCCTGCTGTTTTCTCTGAGCTGATGGGCTTATCATCACGTTTATAATTGACGGGCTGTCCTTCGCCTAAAATAGAAGAAATTCAAGGAATTTTCGACAAAGCCAATTGACATTTATTTACCTTGTTTGCCTCTGCAAGGGCTTTGGTCAATTCCTCTAAAGTTTCACAAAAGAATCCTTTTCCTCCACAAACCTCTGCTAGCTTCTCGTACCTGACGTGTGGAGTAAGGCAGCTAGTCGGTGTTCTAAAAAAAGAACAAAATAAAAATGAAGGCAAACGTTTGAAATTAATTTAAAATCGACACATACAGGATTCCAAGATGCTGTTTCTGAGAACGGAGTGCCTCCCACGCGGCATCATCAACCCCTCCGTAAATCCCATTGTTGTTGATAATCACAACGGTGACAGGAAGCTTGTATCTGACAAGAGTCTCAATCTCCATCCCCCCGAATCCAAATGCGGAGTCACCCTGAACACAGACGACCCTCCTGCCTTTTCCTTCATCTTGACAATAAAGGGCAGCGGCGGTGGCAAATCCAAGGCCAAGCCCCATGGTACCGAACGTCCCGGCATCAAGACGACACCGTGGATGCCGATTTAAGAGAACGTTCCTCCCAATATCCATCGTATTCGCTCCTTCGTTGACAATGATGGAATCAGTAGGAATGTTCTTGTGAACACACGAAAGAGCAGCGTAGTAGTTCAGTGGAAGACTAGAATCATTTGCCATTCCCTGAAATAACAGTTTAGTAAACATTAATTAAGTTGAATGCACATGGGTGAATGATGTTTGAAAGTTTCTGAAAAATTGTTTTCTTATGGAACCTAGCGTCTTATTTTCACAACATCACATCCATCACTCTTTTTTAAGGAAAGTTTCTGAGGCGGAAATTTGTCAAAATCATTCATTCCAGTGGTGTTAGTTGAAGGAGAAGGTTCTCACTGAAACTTCTCGTGCAACTAATTTACGCTAAAAGCTAAGTATTTTTGTAAATGTAGGTCAACATGTTTTCTTGGTCACGTCTTTTCATGGCTAAAAAAAGACTGTGAACCACTGGAACAAGGTTAACTTTAACTATGTTTACACTGGTAAGAGAGCATTCACTGCTTTCCCATTGTTCACGATTACTGGCCAAGATGGAAAGTTTTAACAATTCCTTGAAAAATTAAAACGTACTTAGACTCTCCAGCTATTCCACTGTCTCTTCATATGAGCAGTTGGGATGGAGAGTTGTACAACACATTTAAAAAATAAACTTATTTTACAGCCAGGGTGAAATTGTAACTAACCTGCACCGTTTTCCGGTTCGCTTCAATTTTGGAATAAAGTTCACCCCACCATTTACTTTGTTTTGGAAATGACCACGGAGATGAAGCAAGGGACTCCTGTAGTTGAAGCGTTATTGCGTTAATATCCCCCAATAGATTCACTTCAGTTGGAATGCTGTTGTGGAATTCTTCAGCTTCAATATCCGCCTGGAATTGACAACCAAAATAATAAAAAGACAGTTTTCACTTTTCACCTTCAAATTGCAAATAGGAATTACCTGGATAATTTTAACATTTG
>VNWY01001602.1:0-13331 GCA_009869845.1 Pseudachorutes palmiensis
CCAGCTTTCCTAAGTTCCCTATACGTTAACCTTATGGACACTGGCCGGGACCAGCAAGAGGTGTTCCTACTTTCAAAAAGTTCCAACTTTCCAGGGTGCTACTTTCGAAAGTTCACTGTATTAATATCCAAATGGATTTTACGTATTTTGCTTCTCCCCATCCCGTCTCCGGACTCCACATTTTCCCCTCTCCCATTAACCCAAGGGCTAAATGCGCAAGTGGTGCCAAGTCCCCACTAGCGCCGACGGTACCTTGCTCTGGAATCCAGGATAGGCAAGAGGCTGCAAAAATTGCCAAATTAGAAGTGAAAAAAAATCCGTAATAGCATAAATGCATATAAGATCAAACCGTTGAATGCATCAATGAGCTGACGGAGAGTTTTCAATTGAATCCCACTGTATCCTTTTGCAAGGACATTAATCCGAAGAGCCAACAGCATGCGCGTTTTCTTCGGTGAAAGTGGATGTCCCACTCCAGCCGCGTGAGAACGAATTAAATTGATTTGGAGCTCACTGCAACGGTTGGAATTCAAATCATGGAAGTCATGTCTGCATGGCTTAATTGGAAAAATTAGTTCAAAGCTTACACGAGTTTGTCTTTTTCAATAACAGTCCGTGCGAACTTTCCAAAACCAGTTGTTATTCCGTAGACAACTGGAAAAAATGTACTTTATACATTGTTTCTGCCGTCGTAGTATAAACTAACCTTTGTTTTCAGTCAAAATTTTTTCTACCAAATTCCGTGACTTAATAACCAGTGTCTCTGATTCTGCGCTAAGCTATTACAGCGTAAAAATATTATCAGATACAGTCATTCGACGAGTCATTCTTTTCATAACTCACCTTGATTTTATAGCGTCCTTTTCCTAACTGCCGAAGGTCATCCGTTGAGAGACTGTTGCCATCAACTTTCAAGTACTGGTAAAAAGAATTTCGGACTTATAGTTAATAATTTTCATTGACTAATTTATACCTCCGTTGGCTGCTGAAAGTTTTTCATTCTAAAGTAATGACAAAATAAAGTCGCATTATTGTAGGGTGACTGGTAGAACTTTAGACTTTATAAATGAACTTACACTTGCTCAGGAACGAACATAATTTCTGCGGAGGCCAAAACGGGATCTGGCCAATCACTTTCCAGCACTGAAAGGTTGAAATTAAAATTATAAATGAGCTGCACAAATGTCTAAGTTGATAAATTCCATTAAAAGATCTACCAACTGAGACGAAATCATTATCGTCCAAAACTTCTTGTATTATATCCTGGGGATCCAATATGGCACCACCCCGCGTTTTTCGAATTTCGGACACTACCTCTTTTTTGCTTGGCGCTTGCGAGCTCGTGCGAAGCTTTTGATATCTTTTCAATGCCTCATCCCCCAGCCATCGGATAACGCCCTTTCCTAATGTGTAATTCATTGTCAAAATGAAAATATTTTCATTACATCAATTATGTCTTTAATTATGTCTGGAATTAAATTTTCACCATCTTTGCATGGAATTTGAAGCCACTCGTCGCGAACCTGTATATTAATGAGAATATTAAATGTAAGGTAAGTCTCTCTTAGTAGCTCTCTCTCTCTCTCTTTCTTAATAAGCGTAAACTTACACGAACGGAAATCTTCATTTTGAAGTAAAATATTCTAAAGAACTTTAAGAAAGCCAAACTTTTTGACAACTGACATTGACTGTTGTCTGCTTGTAGCACTCTTGAAGACTAAGAATTTTGGGAATAACGCAATGACTTCTAACTCGGACAGTTATCGTGTCAAATGCACACTCCCACAAAAAGATAATGACTCGTGACCTTACAACCTTTAGTCGCAATTCTTAAATGTTAACTTTATCGTCAACAGATTAAGCATCAGGAGTTTTGCAAAGGCCCGTCAACAACAGCCAAGGCTTTAGTCCAGAAACGCTTTTCGAGGATTCTTTATAACTTTGTCTGGATGTTTTTTTAGATCATTTTGGACATTAATTAGGTCTAAGCGACAGCGAATTCAACATGATTAAGTCAATTCAATGTCGCACATATTATCGCATATCCATCCTTGATCCACAGTTGACATTTGCGTCCAAGTTAATGTTATCGCACATATTTCATTAGCTGTCTTCATTTGAAATTTTTCTTCAACTTAGAAGAGTACAGTCCAGCTCAGAATATGCTCTGGCAGTTGTATAAGCTTTGATTATACAAGAATACTTAAAAACTTGCTGTTGGAACTTTATTAGTGATCAGTTTTATTGCTAATTCGTTTAACGTGATTTCTTTTTTTTTTCAATAAAAATACTTCTTACAAATTCTAATTTTAGATAGAATAATTATTATAGTTAACATTCCTGTCAAAATGACAAATGAAATTGTATAAATCATGGAGACTCCCGAAGCTGAGAAAGATCGAAGGGCTTTTGTTTCTTTGGGTTTAACATGATTCAGTAGATTTAGAGCAATTAATAGCAGGAGATGAGAAGCGAGAGAATCCTTCATTTTGAAGGACGCATCAGAAGAAATTGAGGCGCTTTGAAGCTTGAAAGAATATTGCTTAACCGCTGAACCAGTTAACCACTGATGCGGTTAACTGGAAACCGGATGAGCAAAATATGAGTTTATTGCATGACATAAATTATACGTATAGAAAATTCTAAAAAATTTAATTTTTTTTTAATTTCTAGGAACCGTTGAGGAAGGAAGCTTCATTCTAAATTCCAATTTCAGCTTACTTTTTTACATGTTCTTGAGTGAACCGAAACTCTTTAAAGTTAAACTGATTAAATTAAGATATTAAAATGAAATCAAAAGTGGAGCTAAGTTTTTTGTTCTTCGTAGTCAGCTCAAGTTTTATTTCACACAGCATATGTGTAGAGGATAAATATTTGCCAGTTCCTAAATGCTGCTCCATGGACATGATATTACATGTCAATTTTTCAACTAATAAGTTTGAGTGCATTTCCTTTCCTGGATTGGAGACTTGGAATTTAACTTTCTTCAAAGACTTATCAAGAACTAGCGACATCGTTTCTTACCCTCGGGGCGAGATTAGTTATCAACACCGTTTCCTCAACTGCTCAAATGGTATCAATTCGTATACGCCATATTTAGAAGCGCCCTCTCGACACATTGCAGAGTGATATTTTCAAAAGGTTTCCAGCAACTGTGGTTTGAAATAATATCTTTGTAAACTTAGTGTAAGGTTATTCGGAAATGGCTCAATCTACTGGCGTATGGCAGGATACGAGAAATGGAAAATTTCATCAAACGATTCCTGTGTTGATGGGATGGTACAAGGAAATCCGGAAACGTTTCATTTTTCTCAAAATTCATTAAACCAAATCTTGCGGATGTGTAAGGAAGTGCCCACTAGAAAGGTTAGTAAAGTCAAATGGGAAACTTTAAATTTAAGTTAAGTTAAAGTTAAGGTGTTTAATTGTTATTTTAAAATTTTAGAGTGTGCTCAAATCACCTATTCTCAAGACGCTTTACATTTTTCTCGTCGTATCATGTCTTCTACTTCTAATCACAAACATCATTGCCTTGCTTTTACTTGAAAAGTCTAATGTGCACAACTGCACTCTATTATTTTTCGTTTTGTCAGTATTTTCCTATAGCTTTGCTTTTCTAATAGCATCCTCGCTAGTGAAATTCAACAAGCCAATTATAGGCACACGTATATGCTATGTTCTCGGTAAGTAACTTTCTCTAATTTAAAAATTAAAAAATATTTCGCCTCGACGTTTTATTCAGGAGTTTGTCTCCATTTCACCTGTATTCAAACATTTACATGGTTAACTATTCTATGCTACGATCTGCAATTTACCATCAGGTAAATATATCACAATCTGCAAGTTGTATAATTTATCAGCTTTTATATAACTAAACTTCTATTAAATTAAAATCAAACTACATCTCGTTTTTAAAAGATCTCGTACTCCTGCCTTGGCCAGATCAAATTCCATTAAAAGAATTGGAATTTACAGTTTGATTGGATTCCTGGTGCCCTTGGTAGTGGTCTCAGTATCAGTCATTCTAGACACCCAGTTTACGTATGTTTGTAAAATTACGCTATAATTGTGTTGTATCTAGAGTTTTAGCGACTCATGATTTCATTGAATACCCATTTACACGGGGGAAGCGTTTAATATTAATTTGGTTTGATATGTTCTGTAGTATTTTAGATGATCGTATAATACGGCCGGAGTATGGCAGGCATTTCTGCGGGGTTGGTGAACGAGGCGTAGTGTATTACATTTATCTTGTTCCCATGTGTTCCTTTGCTCTAAATATTGCGTTTGGATTCATGATATGGATTGCTTTATCCAAGATTCGGGAAACAACTTGCTGTTTGAATACACGAAGTAATTATTATCGCAACCGGTAAGTCATTTAGTAGCTATTTTTTGTCATCTCCAATTTAGTCTAATGTCAATCTCGTTGCTGGTTACTTCACAGATTCAAATTTGCTATGAAACTATCCACCTTGATGGGATGTCCATGGCTACTGAAGTTCATGATTGGCTCGATTTCTCCATTCTGGCTTGCAGTTTCAACCATGCTTGGGCAAACAATTCATGGCTTTGGCTTATTTTACATCCTAGCTTGTAATAAAACAGTATGGGAGAAGCTTTTAAATAAATACAAAGGTTTACAAATACGATTCTTATATACATTGATAAAGAAAACGTTTTAAAACTTGTCTTTTAATAGGCTGGAATGCTGGACTCTTTTTCACCAACCGCCCGACTCATTCAGCATCATCTGATTTACAATTAACTCCAGCTTGATTATTGAATTATAATTTATATTTTAGTATTTATATTATATTCTTATAGCATACTAAAATATACTAAAATGAATCGCAAATACGGCTCCTAATAGCAGAGTACGGTTGAATATATTTATAATCCTGTGGGAATCGTTTGAGGATTCCTGAAATAGTTATCAGGATCATACTTCCCTTTCACAGAAACAAGCCTAGGCAAATTGTCTCCGTAATACCTCTGTAAGTAGTCGGGAAGATTAGGGTCAACATTATTCTGATATGATTCAGTGTGGTTCATCACTGTTTGAGTAACATTCAAGAATTTGCGTTGCCATTCCAGGGACTCCTTTTCTTCCAATTTTGTCCGATTGACTCCTCCCAAGTAATCAGCATTTACTTTGTAAATATTCTGCTGCCGATGAACATAAGCTGTGTCCGAAGGATGGAAAGCGTTTATAAGTCCTCCGTTCATTTGAAACTCAACACAGATGTAATTAGGCATTTCCTGGATTATATCATTGACTTTTCGTATTTCTTGGGTTCCTATGAACTTAGGAACGTAGAAAGACGTGCCATGAAAGTAAACTGGTTTCCAGTCGTGACGAGTGGCATTTTCGATCCACCCTGAATCACCAGCATAAGCTGCAACTGTTTCAATGAAGTCTTCAAATGACAGGACGCTAACTTGCACTGGTTTCTGGGATGATGGGAAACTCTTGAAGATGCTTTTTAGATACGATGAAGATGAGTTTCCTTCTGGCAGTACATGAATTATTTCAAGGTAAATAAATTCCCTATTTACAGTTAAAATAGAATTGATTTCATTGACCGAAGCAATTGATTCTGCAAGATTTTGAAATGCTTTGAATACACTTGGAAATTGAGCTAGTCTGTAGACTTCCTTGCCATAAGCAATTCGGGATGGAGCTCGATATATTTTGAATGTGTAGCTAACGATGACTCCAAAGGATCCTCCCCCAGCGCCACGAAGAGCCCAGAATAAATCTTTGTGTGTCTTCCCATTGGTCGTTAGCAAAGATCCAGCAGAATCAACTATTTCCAGTTCCAGTATATTGTCGACTGCTAATCCATATTTGCGGCTTAAAAATGAATAGCCACCACCGAGGCTATACGAAATTCCAACGGTGGGGCATAAGCCATTTGGAATTAGATATCCTCCTTGATTGTACAGTGCTACCGCTAAAGGACCTGTGAGCCATCCCGAACCAACCGTCACTGTTTGCTTGCGATCATCAATTGATAAAGATGTCATTTTCTGGAGATCAATGACTAGTGATTCTGAATTCCCGAATGAGTATTTTGCGTAGGAATGGCCGCCTGATTTTGGTACAATTCGGATTCCCACGGCGAAACTACACTCAATTACAACTTGTACGTCAGCTTTTGACTCTGGAAGGAAATAGCCAATAGGGTAGGCTTGAGGCAACAATAAATTCCACTGATAATTAAGGTAATTGTAATTTGATTGGTTCCTGCACACAAGTCCTTCTGCTGAATCGGATTTCTTTGTAGACAAACAGTTTCTAATGAGAGCACAAGACTTGAAGTCCGCTTGAGATGAGAATAAGCCCATCATCATAACTATCAATGAAGACAGAATCATTTTAGTGGCACTCTCACTGTCCTAAATATGTATTAAATCCAGATAGCAACATGCCTACAGTATTTATTTAAAGTCGTACTGCCTTTCGTGACAGAATGGCATATTTCAAACCAACGTGATAAAATTAATTATGCGAATATAGATGGATTAGTCATTTAGTTCTTAATAAGTGGGAGCTCAATTGAAGCGATAATTTGTTAAGCAATTTTATGCTTTTTTCTCTTTATTTTTATTTATTTTTTTTATTTATTTATTTTTTTTTTTTTTACAAAATTACCGTTTAGGAAAGGTAGGAATTTCATCTTATGAGAAAATTGTTCCTAATAAATTGCTTAGCATGCATGGTCTCACGAATACGGCTATTGACAGATACCTAGGTTTGCAATAACAAATTTATTTTGCGAAATTGTTTCCGCCGGAAGCAATTAGAACAAAGGTGGACGCTCAGAAGCCACGCGAAGAAGGGGAGGATGAATAAATCAATTCTGTTTTCAGGTTCACTAAACTTTTGCGTGCTTTTTTCTATATATCTTTTCTATAGTTTGCCTTTCTTCTTTACTAATTCTTAATCACCACTGTTTTCGATATTACAATGAACCACAGTCTCAAATTCGGCATAATTTTGCTTATACTTGTTAAGGCTGACAAGGTTTCCATGAGAGAATCGAAAGGAACACAGGGCAAGATTGAACTTGGTATAAGTGAAACGGGGATGGTAGTAATTCGAGAGTTGGTAGTCCACCCAAACAAAACACGGACTTACTCAAAAACCTTGAAAGTAATCAACGCAACAGTGCACCTCAAGGAAGCCATCTTTAGCTCCACTGGTGAAAGGGTTAATATCAACGCCGAGAGGGAAGTTGAATATAGATTAGATTTACAAACATTTGCCCCAGACAATGTCTCTTCTAAGGGGCTAAATGGGATGGTCAAACTCTTGGCAAACAAATCATCGGTCTTAACAAATGTTGGAGACGTGAAGGTATTAGAAACAAAATCCAAGTCAAATACAAGCATCACTTCGAGCGAGAATTTGGATTCTGGAAGTAATAGTTCAACTATAGTCGTCGCCACCTCCAATTCTTGCACTCACTTTGACTCCAAGAACTCCATGTCAACAAAGCTAAAAATTATTTTAAATAGCTCAACTTCTGCCAAAGGATGGTCAAGTACTCTTACAGCTAAGGGAAAAGGAACTGCCCTCTCCGTCCTCCATCTCCCAACTTTTAATGGAACTTTTGGACGGACTATTGGAAAATTGATCATCAAGGCTCATTTGGAGGTCAGCGCTGGCAATAGAAGTATCTCTGGGTCTCAGCTTATAACAATCAAGGCGTCTATGGAATCAGTCAGTCGTCCGCTGAATGGAGCAAATGATAATGGAAATTGGGTGGCTTCGAATGAAATCAAAGTTAGGATTGATGCAAAAACCAGCCTTAACAATGGGCGCATGATCCACACCAGTATAGAACAGCTTCTGTTCCAAACTGCCAAAATTGCGGCACAACCGGACTATCTTGAGGAGGAAGAATTAGAGCCAATCAGCGAGACGAAAGCCAAATACAGACTTAGTATTATGGAGATTATAATGAGAAAGTTAATCCAAGGGGATGAGTTTCTTATAAATCCTCCCTATATCAACACTGTTACTGCTTCAATTGGAAGCGTTCCATAAAACCTTATGATCACCTTGAACTAATTTCGAGGAATTTAATCCTGCAGTTTATTTATTCAACAACATTTCATGTTTCAATATTTTATAGGAATTGTCTGTGAATTTGAAAAGTAGTTTTCGGGGTCGTACTGCTGCTTAACTTTTACAAGTCTCTCTAGATTACTTCCGTAATATCGCACAAGGTAATCTAACAATTCTCCATCCACGTAGTTCTGGTAGCTCTCGGTTGAGCTCAAAGTAACCTCCCCAAGCCTATAAAACTTTTCTAGCCAAATATTTGTAGCTACATTGTTCGTTTCATTCAGTGGTTTGCCAATTTTGCAACTTGCGACTGCATTGTACAAAGGCTTTCTGTGGAAAAAGGCGGTTTCATTTGGTTCGACGACATCAATGGCTCCTCCGCCGTAAGCTTCGAACCAAAGGACGATGTCCTCGGGTTTCTCACCGATCAGAGTTGCAAAAGAGCGGATCTCGTTGAACCCTACTATCTTATTGACAAAAAATGATTTTCGTTTCTGGTAGATTTCGGCAGCGGAATCAGGTTGTAGATTTCCAAGATCAGACGGTGTTTCGAACCTCACTCCATCCCGAAGAAATTCATCAGACAGTATTTTAGCATCGAAAAACAAGAAGTCTGGATAGGTGAATTTAAATGATGAATGTTTTAAGCTTGGTGGAAACGCAGTAAGAATGTTCTCAAAATTGAAGCTTGATCCATTTGAGTCTACAAAATCAATAGAAATCCCTGCAGTAGACGCATTCATTTCAGCTGTAACTGTGGTTGGGAAATTGACCAATTGACTTTGCCATGCGTTGAATACTCGCGGAAACATGCTCCAATTATATTCCAGATTACCGTAAAACACGTGTGTCGGAGCTGGATAAAGTTTAAACTTAAACTTCGTAATAATTCCAAAGGATGCGCCGCCGCCTCCACGAAGAGCCCAAAACAGCTCACCATTTGTTTTGTTGTCAATTGTAAGCAAGTCTCCTGTCGCAGAGACAAGCGTCACCTGCAATATTTGATCCGATGTAAGACCATATTCCCGTGCAAAGTTTCCGTAGCCACCGCTAGTTGAAATTCCTGCTATTCCAACTGTTGGGCAGTGTCCACTTGGCAGAAAGTACTGTCCAGATTCCCACAGCTTCATGGCAAGAGGACCAAGGAGTATTCCGGCACCAACTGTTGCAGTAGCTTCATTCTTGTTTACGTTCACGTCCGTCATCAAGCGTAAATCCACGATTACAGATTGAGAGTCTCCGAATGAATACTTTTCAAATGAATGGCCGCCACTTTTTGCTACAAGGCGAACGCTAAATTCACGTCCACATCGAACTGTCACTATAACATCGGACTCTGTTGCTGCGACGATGTAAGCCAAAGGAAGAATACGTTGTAGTCTCAATTGCCATTGGTAGTTGAGATGCTGATATTCCGTCGAGTTAGATCTCACAAAAATATTAGACGTACCAACTCCCCCTGTAGCTAAGCAGGTATAAAATCCCATGCTCATTGGTGAATGGGTAGTTTCCACGGCGAAAATCTGATTAGAAAAGCTGAAGAAAATGAAGAGGAAGGGAATGCAATTCTCCATAGTTGACTGATACCAATATGAAGAATTTCGTACATATTTTACCTTTTTATAATGTAATTTTTATTCGCTTTTTTGCTAATTGCATGTCGTGAGCACAAAGTATATATAGGCTATATTACAATGGAGTTAATTAATTAGCAGGTAATTTGAAAAAAACAGTTCAATTGATTAAGCTGTATTTTCTAGAAACCGTAATTTGCTTAAACCAGTACCATTTTTATTAGTCAATTTTAAGAGGAATTGATTGTGGATTTGAGAAATAATTTTCACTGTCGTATTTTTGTTTCACTCTGATAAGCCGCTCCAAGTTTGACCCGTAGTAGCGTCGAGCAAAGTCAAGCATATCTCCATCAACATAGTTCACATATGATTCCGTGTGATTGAAAATGATTTTTCCAAAATCAAAGAATCTATGGACCCAGTTATTTTCTTTTGGCTTAATCTGATTCTGAATATTAGGTAATTTAAAACTTGTGCATGCATTGTACAGCGTACCCTTCCGGTGAACAAAGGCTGTTGCATTTTTTTCAACGTCGTCTATTGCACCTCCATAAGCCTCAAACCAGGCTCCTGCAGAATCTGGCATTTCCTCTTGAATCAGCTTTTGCCATGCTTCAGCGTCACATCCACTGATTCGTTTCCGGATGTAAAAGGACTTTCGCCTCACATTAATACCTGCCATGGAATCCCGTTTTATATTTGTGAAATCAGAAGGGACGTTGAATTGAACTCCCTCTCGAAGGTATTCTCCAGACAAGTTTCGAGCGGCATGAAAAATAAATTCTGGATATGGGAAAACAGTTTGTGATACGTTTCCTCTGCTGGGGAAAGCTGACAATACTTGATTAAAATTAAGATCAGTTCCGTCTGAATCTACAAATACAAGTTTGACATAGGTCGACTTAATATTAATTTGAGCAGTGACAGTTCTGGGGCAAGTTGGAATATATTGCTGCCAGGCTTGGAATACTTTAGAAAAGTAGTCGATATCATATATGATTATCCCTAAGAAGACGAATGGTGGGGCCGAGTTGATTTTGAATACGAATTTGGTGATTATTCCAAATGACGAGGCTCCGCCTCCGCGAAGGGCCCAGTAGAGGTCTGTGTTGGATTGATTGTTGACTATGATGAGGCTTCCATTTGCTGTGACTACATTCATTTCAAGAATATGATCCGAAGTGAGGCCATACTCTCGTGTAAATGTTCCATAACCCCCTCCAGTCGCTATCCCTGAAATTCCAACTGTAGGGCTGCAAGAAAGGCATTATAAAATTTTTTAAATAAAGCTTCTGGATGTTGTTTGAATCACTCACCAAAACCCTGTAGGTATGAAATATTTTCCTGCAGTCCACAATTTCCAAGACATTGGCCCTACCAGATTTCCAGCTCCCACTACCGCCGTCATCCCTGAGCCATTGACCCTCACTTCGTCCATTTTCTGCATGTCGACCACAACCGATTCAGAGTCTCCAAACGAATACTTTTCAAATGAATGACCACCTCCCTTTGCTACAAGTCGAATGCCAATATTCCATCCGCATTTGACGACAGTCACCACATCAGTTTCTTCCTGTACAAGGACATAAGCCAGAGGAAGAATATGTGGTGGTTTCAATTGCCATTGGTAGTTGAGATTTTCGTATTCCGTAGAATTGGATTTCTCAACGATGATAGATGAAGCAAGTCCCTCTTTAATTAAACAAGAGTAGAAATTTTTGTACTTTGAAACCGGAGTGACATCATTCTCTCCAAAATATCCATTGATCAAGATGAAAAATAGAAGGAAGGAAACTAGATAATTCTCCATCGTTGACTAATACAAATTCGATACAAATACATTGCTTTTAAATCCTACAAAGTCACGCTAAGGGCAGTGGCAATGCCTTTGTTGGATTTAAATAGTTGACAATGAACAATGAACAACAATAAGCACGTGTGGTGCGTTTCAATATTTTGTCAAAGCATTTTTAGCTCAAGCAACACCAATTCATTTTTGAGGACAACCAAGGGATTTCACCTCAAGGTTATCCAATGCCCTCTCGTGGGTAATTGCAATTAAATGTCAAAAAACAACAACATTGTTATTGCTGCAGATTAAAGTCTGTTTGACCTTCCGTGTGTGGAACTATTTACAATTTGCTAGCATTGGTTACATTGACGCTGCGTACTTCTAATTTATAATGATTTATAACCATAATTGAATACCAGCCTGTGGTTAATGAAAAAGTGTTAATTAATACCAATGAACCGACAAATTACTGACGTTTTCTACGAAAATACACTGAGATTTGATTTATCAATTTACATTTAATTTTTGACAAAAACTTCTCACTTCTATCGAGTTTATTCAGTGAAATAAGTCCACTGAACCAGATCGTGGATAAAAGTGAGGGAAAAGTGAGGAACTGACGTATTTCCGTCAATCACTAACATTTTATCGAGACGTCGTTGGAAAATTAACCGTGCACACGCTTAAATGAATAGTTTAATAGTATATGTGCTTTTGATTTCGCTCTATTGCACAGTCTACGGGCAACATGAACAGAACTCGGAGGATTCAAATGAAGAGTCTCCATTGCTACGGGAAACAAGGATGCCAAAATCCTATCTGGAAGAACGAAGAGACAGAATTCGAAAAATCAAAGATAGGCGACGTGACAGAGACCATTAGAACCCTAAGGTTATTTTGAACCTACTATATTAAAATCAGAATTTCAGCAAATTGTTTTATGGTGTAACTGGAATTAAAAGTTGAATTTATTTAAATTAATAAAGCACACATAAAGGGTTAATGCAAAAGATCCCTGTTCTCATACAAAATTTGGTTTAATGCTTTTTCCAGGTTTTGTTTTACATTTACGACATAAACTGCTGCTTGTAAAAGTTCCCGGCGGTCAATTCTTTCAGACCGTAGGTTTGAACAAAGTTTGATATATTGAAACGTATTCGATCCTCTTGGTTATATTTACTGACAATGATGTCGTCCTTGGGTTGTTCATACGCAAATAAGATGTAGCGATGGACGCCCGTGCTTTTCGGCGGAGTTGAAGGTAAATAAGACGCTGCTATTTGACCTTGAGAAACAGCGTCACCTGGGATGTTCACAATTAGCCAATGAAGAAATCCTGGTTTTGCTGGAGCATCCGGATCTACAAGAAATAAGCTTGCAATAACCGTTTGCGAAGAACACTTTATCATACCAAACATCACCAGCGTATAAAACTTCCCGGTCTTTGCCTCCCATTTCACATCGGGTTGCTTTTTCGTTTGATCAGTCTTCAATACATCTCCAGGTTTAACGTTTTTCTGTCCAAAAACCACAGTCATTTGCTGACAAGGGTCTTTGCTAACGATCTGAGGAACAATGTTCGCCTCATGAAAGTTTGATAGGTTTGAACAGCGCTTCGATTCACCAAGCCCCACCTTAGAAATAAAAATGAAGTTTATAAGAGAAACAGATTAAGAGATTCCTATGAATCTCATTGCTGCTAAGGCTAAAAAATCAATTTGAGATTTTTTAAATTCAAAATCATGATGAATATAAGGTGCTTTTAGATCTTATTTCTAAATCACTAGTTTACCAGAATGGCAATGACAATAACGCAGGCAAATGAAGTCGGCAATAAATCTGCCATTCTGTGAAACCTTCTGTGACTCAGTAAAAGTCCAAATGTAAA